>JAKTYJ010000289.1:0-11661 GCA_030674515.1 Geotrichum armillariae | reverse complement strand
CTATTTCAACTATTTTAAGGGCTTCAGACAAGTCTTTTATCAGTTCAAATTCAATGAGAGCAAGGCTTCCAAAGTATCCTATATTAGAGCAATTGCTATCTCAATGGGTGCATTCTCAACCAATTAATTCTTTAATTACAAATGAAATTTTGAAATTAAATGCTCAATTAATTTGGTCTCAAATTCCAAATCATCATTTATTAAAGCCTCCTTCTTTTAGTGAAGGTTGGATTGAAAAGTATAAAAAGAGAGCTGCTGCTGGTATTACTACTGCTGGCAGTAGTAGTAGCACCAACACCACCAACACCACCAACACCACAGTCAACGCCAACACCATCATAAGTATACGCAGTCTTACCTCTATACCACCACCACCACCACCACAACCACAACCGATACCTCATTCGGTCGCTAAAAATCATGTCCAAATATTGAAATCATACATTAATCAACACCCAGAAGACGAATCAATGAGAAATGTCTTGACAAACTTTGAACTGGTCTTGGAAAATAGATGCCAGTCTCAGCCATGAGCCAATTGGAACAGGGTTAGGTATTTCAGGGTCAGGTATTTGCAGGGTTAGGTAATTACAGGTTGGGTATTTACAGGGTATACGGATAAGGCTAGGGTCAGGGCAAAACGACATGCTAGTCGGCAGTCGGCACTTTGTCAATTCTTGTAGGGCTAGGCAACTCCCCCACGTGAGCAATACAGTGTTGCTATAGTGTCAACGTTGAAATTTAAGAATTACTTTTCTTTTGTTACTATAACGAGTATAATGTTGTAAATTAATTTAGAAACTTTTCATGCACCTGCTTGCGTGAATCCACCCAAAATCTGCAATCAAATCTGCAATATTTTTTTTTCTTTTCTTCTACCCGTATATCTTGATAAAAAGTAATTTGTAAAAAAAAAAAAAAATTAATTTTACTAAATAAATACAATTAAATTTCTTTCTTCTCTTTTTCTTCCTCTTACACCATCTTCACCACCACCACCACCACCACCAACACCACCAACACCACCACAAATGGCCTCTTCATGGCCTATAATATACCACGATAGTATTCATTCCTCTTTTACAACTCAACCAACTCCTCCACAGTCTTCCATGACTTCTCTTTCTCCTCCTTCACAATTATCATCCATGCACCATCTTCAACAGCAACAACTTTATGACCAGCATCAACAGCATCAATATTCTCCCTCGCTGTCTGCTCCTCAACCACCTCAACCTCAACCTTCTTATCCTCAATACTTTCGTCAAAATCAACCACCACCACCACCTCAACAGTTTTCTCCATACCCTTCTCCATCTACATCCTATGCTCAACCTCCCTATGTCTCTCCTCATGCCCCCCATCAATACCCTCCACCACCACCTCCACCACAACAACAACAACAACAACAAACTTACCACGGTTACCCTCAACCTCCACCTCCACCTCCACCTCCACCTCAACGTCTTCAATACTCTCCAATGAACTTGGAATCAAGTTCTACTTTCCAACCACCTACTCCCGCCACTGCTGCCATGCCGCCCACCCTCAAACCTGACCCTAACTCCGAAAAATGTGTAACCCTACCCCCTATTTCACACCAACAGGCTGCTTACCAATTTCATAGTAGAACTTCAAGCGTCGCCAGCAATCCAGAATATAATCGTCAACCTCTAAAGCCTAGAAAACGAAAATCTTCTACTAATAGTTTGAATGGTGGTCCTCGTGCTACTACCCCTCAGGTATTTCCTAATACTTCACCAATAACTACTAAACCACAAACTTCAACTGCTTCTCCAATTACTTCTCCCACAAAAATTAAAAGAAGACGACGTGTGAGCTCTTTAACTGATCAAGACTTGAAAAAAAATAAAAAATCAGCAAAAAAATTAAAACCTGAAGATTCTTCAATGTTTGCTGATAATCAAACTGTTCAAGCTCTAGATTTGGCTACTCTTCAAGCTTGGTGTGCTCTTGGTTCCTTTGCAACTTCTTTAAACCTCTTTGAAAGAGCTATTGCCTGTTATGACCTTGTTTTAACTCGTGATCCTCATTTCTTACCTGCCATCTTGGGATTGGCAAATACTCATCGTGATGCTGAAAATGTTTCTAAAGCTATTGAATTCTACCATTCGGCTCTAGCTTTAGACAAGTCTGTTGGTACTACTTGGGAATCTTTAGCTCATTGTTATCTCTTGGAAGATAATCTTCGTGATTCTTATTCTGCTTATCAACAAGCATTGAACTTACTTCCTGATCCAAATATCCCAAAATTATGGTATGGCATTGCAATCCTCTATGATCGATGTGAAACTTATGATCTCGCAAAAGAATGCTTCCAGCGTGTACTCGGTATCGATCCTAATTATGATAAAAAGTCCGATATCCACTTTCGTCTTGGAATCATTTACAAACATGAACAAAACTACCCTCAAGCCTTGGAAAGTTTTAAATTGATACTTGGTAATCCTCCTCTTCCTTTATCTGATGTCGATATTTGGTTCCAAATTGGTAATGTTTATGAAGTTCTTGAAGACTTTGATGCTGCTCAACATGCCTATGAACATGTTCTTGCTCAAAATCCAGCTCATGCAAAAGTCCTACAACAACTAGGATGGCTTCACCATCAACAATATCTCAAAAATATTCAATCTTCAAAAGAATCTCAAGATTCTCTACTTGAACTTGCCATCTCAAGGCTTTCTCAATCTTTGGACCATGAATCCGCTGATGGTTATACTTGGTACTTGCTTGGTCGCTCCCTCATGCAAAAAGATCAACACTCTCATGCCTATGCCGCGTACCAACAAGCAGTCTACAGAGACTCTCAAAACCCAAGGTTTTGGTGCTCAATTGGAATCCTATATTTCCGCATCTCACAGTACAGAGATGCACTTGATGCGTATACTAGAGCCATCCGACTCGCTCCTGATACCTCAAATCCACCTCCACCTGGACCTCCTCCCCCACCCGTCCTAGCTGAACCATGGTATAACGCAGCCATCCTCTACGAAGTCTCAAACAATCAAACAAACGACGCTATTTCCGCCATTGAAAATGCCATCCAAGCCGACCCTTCAAACCCACTCTACACTGCCCACTTGCGCGCACTTCACGCTTCAGCTGCTGCTAATGAAGGTTCAGCTGTCGCTATTCCACCAGAATTAAGGGTTCCAAAAGAACCACCGGTACCTATTGACAGACCCTTACCAGTCGGTGAATCTAATCCTCTTGGTGGTGGCACTGGTGCGACAAGACCACTTCCAGGTTCTTTACCTGCATTTGTGGCTATTGCTGCAGCACCTGTTTAATAAGATCTTTCGCTCGCTTATAGATATATACACTCATTCGATACATGACGACATACGACGACGATAAAGGTTTAAACCCACTTTTTTTTTTGTTTTTTGTTTTTTTTTTCACTTGGAAAAAAAATTACTGCCATGACCTGTAAAAATAAAAATAAAATAATAAAAAAAGCTTGACATGAAAGTTATAGTATTTTATACTAGAAAAGAATATCATGATGGAAGAAGAAGAAAATTGAAGCAACAAGTCAGGACCGTCAGGACCGTCAAGACCGTCAGGTACTTGTCATCACCGTATAAGTATCAGGTTATATACTTTTGTTCTTTATTTGTATACTTGTATTTAGTTGTGTATATAAAGAGAGACAAAATGTGTATAGTTGAAAACTTTGCAGGAAGAGCAGTATGAATTAGACCATGGGAATGTCATACCAGCAGTCCCCGCAAGTGGTGGCATACTGCTTCGTTTTGACATGGTTGGAGATGCAACTTGTGATTGTTGTTTGTTGGTAACGGGGGATGCAGGGGGGAGTACTAATGAAATAGATCTTGGACTTGAAGCTGCGCCCATAAATGAACTACTATTAAGGTCAGAATTACCACTACCGTTGATTCCTGAATAGCTGTTGTCAGCATACATGGATGAACCAGATCGAACGTACACCGAATGCCGTCTAGGGGGCGGTAGCATTGGCTGTGAGGCGTTGCTACTTGGAGGCCACCCTCCACCTCCACCTCCACAATAACTGTTGTTAGATGGTGATGGTTGAGCTCCCGCAACACTTGAACGTTTCAGAATCGCATGTTGAGTATCATAGATGGAAGATCTTCTCGAATTAGCGTCTGAACAATAATTTTGAGGTTGCTGATGATGAAGAGGGGGTATGTAAGAAGAGTAGGATGCGGATGAAGGAGGTGAAGCTAGATAAGAAGGAGACGAAAATAACGATGATGGTATGCTGTGGTGCCGTTGTTGAACGTCAACAGCCGTGTCTGACGGCGAGAACATTGGTAACAAATCAGTTGATGCTGCTGTATAAGAAGGACCTGCGTCTCTAACTCTGCAATCATCTGAGCAATACAATAACAGGCTACCACTACTGCAAGTTGACGATGATGAAGATCGTCGACGACGGCGCTGTTGCTTCTGCTGTTGCAACATGCTTTGAAGCTTGTTGTTTGGCATATTTATTTGTTTCTGGCACATGAGACAATATTCATGGAACGCATCCATGGCAAACACATCATCATCATCGACTGTTGATGGCTGTGGAGGTGACGGTGGTGCTTTGGTGTTATCATGAAGTTGATCGGGAGTATTCGTTTTATTATGTCTTGACAGTTTTTTTCTGGTGGGCGTGTTATTGCTCATATCGTTATTCTTGGCTAGTGAAGATGGTGAAGGAGGAACAGAATATTTGAGGTTCCCCGATGATTTCGCAAAATGATTGTCGGTTAATAAATCGAGACCGGCTCGATTTGGAGATAAACTGTTGTTATTGTTGTTTTCGGTATTGATAGGCAATTGGGATAAGAATGATTCACTGTGCAGCTTATGACTCTGTGATAATTTTTGTGACACATTTTGGGACACGTTGATATCAGCAGAAGCAGCAAGGAAATGGCTATGTCGGTGCTGAATTGCGTTTCCAATTTGACCGCAACTCGGGTTTTGACATGGTGAAATACTTGATAAGCGTAACTTAGCCAGGCTTTGGTAGGCGTCTTCTTCGAGAGTTTCGAAATGTTCGAAATAAGAAGGGTCAATGGCGGAATTGGTACTGACAATGGTGTTTTGTTGGTAGATGGTTGACGAGGAGGAGGAGGAAGCAGAAGAAGACGAACAAATTGATGAAGCTTTTGAAATGCTCTTCATGACAGTCTTTGGACTACAAGCAGCTTCAGCTGGCATTTCAGCTGAAGCCAACATTAAAGCCAAAATCTGAGGTGGTGCTTGCTCTGAAAAGGGAGAATTATGTGACATGATGAAATCGTATTGAATCTGCTGAATGAATGAGAAGTTGATGAAGAAAAAGAAAAAGAAGTAGAAAGAGAAGAAGATTTTTCATTGAAATTTTTTTCATTTCTTGGAATTTCATTTCTTGTCTTTGTGATATCAAGAGATAGACATTTTTTGGGGGTGTGTAATGGTTATCTTTTGGTTATTCGGCAGCTAATGCCATAGTTTTTGGGTAAGATGATGCCACAGATTGGCCATTCATTTTCTTTTTAGTTATCAAATTGCTTATCAGCTTATCGATAAGGTGTTCCATTCTCAGTTATACAGTGAGCACACTACATTATTGGTCTGCGTTTTACTTAATTACTTGGAAACTCTTTTTGGCGGTCAAAAGAACTTAACCCTTAATTGACCCAGAATTTTTTAACATTTTCAGCTCTCTGTTGACCCGACCGATGAGACCGACAACAAAAACCCGATTCTAAACACAACCCTCGCCCCGACAAAGAAGTATTTTAATGGCACTTAAACTCTTGCAGTAAAACCCGCGCTGTAAGCACTAAAACCGTTTGACATCATCATAGAACTTGCTGCTGTTTCAGCAGTGTTAGTAGTTGAAAGGTCTAATTCGTCTGCTTCTTCAGCAATCGCAGTTACACCTACTATTGGCAATCCACCTGAACCTGGTGAAAGGACTTCTTCCTTTAAGTCGGTCATTACTGGAGTGACTGCATAAGGACTAATGGGACTGTACTGCGAATATGTACTGTGGAACGAGGGTGGAGGCGTATATCGCTGCTGACCGCTTGGAGAAGTATTCTGGGGTGCGTATCTGTGTGGCACAGGTGCATGAACCTGGGTAGGTGAAATACCCTGTGAGGAAGCGGAAAGCATAGACTGCATAGATTGTCTAGACATGGACATTCTTGAAGAACCTCCACCAGCAGACGGACTACTGTTGCTCCAGGTCGGGCTCCATTGTTCCGGGCCTGCTGCCACTTCGCTATTTTCTGGAAATTGCTGTGCGTGTGTACGGTTTACTTGCATCAAAAGCATTTGTTCTTGCTGTTGGAGTTGTTGTTGGAGTTGTTGTTGTTGCTGTCTGTTTAGATGCAACATGTATAATTGTTCTTGTTGTTGCATTTGAGCTTGAAGTTTCTGCTGCATTTGAGCCAACTGCTGCATTTGAGGAGTAGGCTGAAGTGTAGGAAGCTGAGAAGGAATTTGAGTAGGAATTTGAGTAGGAAGCTGTTGCATCATGGGAACTTGTTGTGGGAGCTGCATCATGGGAACTTGCTGTTGCTGAATGGCGGAAGCTTGTTGTTGAACTTGTTGTTGCTGCTGCTGTTGCTGTTGCTGTTGCTGTTGTTGCTGTTGCTGTTGCTGAGCCATGGGAGATTGGGGTTGAGCTTGTTGAACTTGCTGGGCCTGATGAATTTGTTGAACTTCCTGCTGCATCTGCTGAATCTGCTGCTGTTGTTGCATTTGAGCAAGCTGCTGATATTGAGCTTGTTGACGCTGTCGAATCAAAGCGGGATTGACAGAACTAGGAGATCTTGCGGATCCAAACTTTCTGGAATTCCTCTTCTTAAGTTCCTTGGGCTGTCCATTGTTGCTGTGATGAGTCGATCCAGAAGAATTAGTAGCGGTGACCGTCAATGGAGAGCCTATGGAAGGAGACTCAAGTCCAATAGCAGGAGGGGTCATGTTGGACGAAGTGTAATTAAATCCAGGTGGAGGCACCTTTGCTGGCATAGTTTCAGTCAAATCTGCATCGCTATCACTGGGACGAGCATTATGAGTATATAAATGGGGGGCTGCTAAAGGTGCTGTTACAACTGGTGCGGGAGTAGCCTTTTTCTTTTTGCGAAAGAGGTTGCGGAAACCTGATCTACTTTCCGAACTTTCAGACATTTTGAATTATTTGAATATTATTTGAATATTATTAGAAGAAAAGAGAAAGGAATGAAGGAAGGAAATGCCCAGATATATATACTTCTTGGAGGTCTCTTTTCTTTATTAATTAACGAGTTGCTGCGAGATGTGCATTTTGTTCCTGTGAAGAATTTATTAAATTTAAAATAAATTCTACTCCTGGACGCTTGGAGGTACATGTTGAAAAACGCCGAATGAAAATCGGATCCTTTTGGATCGGTTAGATCCCTAGAAATGTTTCCATCGGGGACGCTCATCTTAGTGCCTTTTGGTCTTTGTAAATTGTCCAAAAGAATTTTTCATGTTGACTACTACTGGAGACTCTGAGTATATCGATAAGCAGAAGCCATTCGTGAAAATCAACAAGCTTTCGCGATGGACCAGGGGCCTGAATGATTGCTCTCTTTTTATTTTTACTTTACTATGCTGAATCAGGCACGAAATATTTTTTTTTTTACTCCTGGGCCGATACATGACTTTTGCTTGCATACCCAGCCGGCCCAGTCCAATAACTTACTACTAGAGTAAGTCCGGGAAAAGGCATTAGCCTTTTCTAGGAACAGCAAAATACGGCAGCATATATATTCAACAAAAAACTGCTACGCCTGTCAATTCATAGGTTTGTGCGTCAACATTCGACTAGGGTTATTCCATTGCTTTTATATGAAGATCTAGTCCGGAGTACATGTATAGCGGTTAGAAATTGGCCGTGTCCCTGCAAATCAGAAGCATGGACCATTCCACTACTAGAAATACAAAGATGCCGCTTAACATCTCCTAGACGACTTGAACAATACTTGTACACATGTACCAGTATTTAAAAATGTTTTTTAAAAATCAAACTAAAATAAATTTGTATTCAACGTACTTCCTATAACTCGTTATTCATAATCAATTTCATAATTTAAGCAAGAGAGCCAAAAGGATCCCAGCGGGGAAGAACAGTAAAGTCCTTGCTCTCCCAGATTTCAGTCACCTTCTTGTCAACATATGCGCTGCTAGTGACAACCTGGTAGACGTACTCATCAAACCACTCGTCCGACATAGTCATGTACCCCTTGTCACCTACATCTGCACCCCATGAGTTCATAACCTTCCATTTGGTAGGTTTGCCGTCCACAATGTGAACGCCGGTGAGAACCATGGCGTGGGTCATTTGAGAAGATCCGACGCGGACACGGTCAGCCTTATTCATGCCCAAAGAGGTGTTGAATGCAAGCTTGTAGTCCCAAGCCTTGGTATCCATTATACCACTGCGAGAGTCACTAAACTGACCAACATCACTACCAAAGAAAACAGGTTCATTGTTCTTGATAGAAGCAATGGCGGCTTCTTTCAAATCATTGATGGGCACGTTGACGTACTCAATGGGCTTACCGCCAACCATGTTGTTCAAACGGTCAACAGTGTAAAGCTTATCGTAGCTGTTACGGGGATCGTGGATAATGGAGAAATGACCCGTAGCGTCAAACTTGACAATAGACTTGTAAAAGTCCAAAGGAGTGGTAGTAATAGAGTGAGCCTTTCCAGTGGCATCAGAGTACTCCCAAGTGAAGAGCTCGTCAGCCTTGGGAGGGGATCCCAGAGAAATAGCCAGAATATTGAAAATCTCACGGACAAATCTCTCCTTAAGTGTGTTCAAAGAAGCAATAGAAGCACCTTCAGAAGTCTTGGCCTTACGCAACAACAGAGCATATTCTCTAAGCTTGTTAACAACAATGTAGTCCAGCTTGCCAGAGTTGGCAGCGTTGAAAGCGTCAGGGAAGATAGTCTGGGGAATTAGACCGTATTTTTCAACCAAGTTGACCATCATATCCCATTGGCCACCGTCGGAAACGGGGTCCGCCAGCAAAGACTTGATCAACTCAGACTCCAAATCAAGCTCTGCAGTCTCAATAATATTTTGCAAAAAGTAATTGGCCTTCTCCAGCTTATCGTAAAAGAACAAGTATGCTTGAGAAAGCTCGAGATCGGGAATGTTGTACTTCTTCTGAACGGCTACGCGGAAAATATTAGTACTGGCAAAAATCCAGCATCGACCAGAAGAACGCTGGTTGGTGATAGGAGAACCCTAATTTATTGTTAGCGTGGTCACGGTGGCAAACTACCAGTTTACATACCTCGATCTCAACAGTATCAGAGAAAACGTGAACAGAGTCCTCAATGATAGTGCTTCTGTCACGGATAAGGTCTGCAATGTTACCTGTGGTAATGGCAGCCTGAGCAAGTCTGTTATCGTTAGCTAACGCACTATCGCTTATCAGTATAACACCTACCTATTCTTGGGCTCAGCAAAAAGTCTTTCTTGCCATTGCTCAAGAGAATCTACAGAAATGGGATTGGGCTCTCCAGAAACGCGAGCACCGTCTTTAACAGTGAGGTATTTGGACAGCTGGTCGACCAGTTCGTCAGTGGTCTTTTCAGAGAAACCAGCGTCAACAGCGCGGTATCTGCGTTGAACAGGTTTTGAAGGAGCAGCACCCATATTGATGATGTTTGAAGTTAATAGAAAAAAGAGAAATAAAATTGGAATATGGAGAAGAAAAGAAGAGACTAGAGTGGTTTCAGATTGCTTTTATACTCGTCCCAGCAGGAACCTGACCAGTTATAAGTCATAACGTCATATTGGCATATTATGTAGAGCTGAATGCGGCGCTACTACGGCATCGATAACTGCGGCGATAAGACCAAAATTTGTATGACAGGTGTTGGTATCGCAAAAATTATCTACTCCACAGATTTAATTTGAATCAATTCAATTAACAAAATTACAAATTCTATTTCTCAGCTGCCTTTTGTTGACGCTTGAATGTCGTACTTCGCTCTCTGATTCTAGGCTTCTTGCGTTTGCCTCCAAGTCCCCGGGCTCCGTCGCCTTTTGTAGCACGAGTTCCCTCCAGCACCGAGTTGATCTCTGCTCGGCCTGCTTTACCCAGTACCGACTTCGCTCTACCTAGTTTAGTCTTTTCATCGTTTGTCAACCTGGGTCTCTTGTTCATGTTCATGTGGCCTCCCTTACCAGGGAATGCGGGTTTTTCCAGCGGTTTGCGAATGTTTTTGCTTCTTGAGATTCTCAATTTGCGTCCCTTGGGCATGTCCAATGCTTTACCATCCATCATTAAAGCTTTGGTAACGGCAACTGGATCCGAAAACTGCACGTACCCAAACCCCTTACCAACGTTGGTTTTCGAGTCTCGCACGATTCGCACATACTCAATGTCTCCACATTCACTGAAATGCTTCCACAATGGTTCTTCGTCGATCTCAAAGTCCAGATTGCCCACAAAGATACTTCGCTTGTTATCGTGCTTGCCGGGATGAGCAATACTGTCTACTCGCAGGTGGTGATCTTCAAATACCGTTCCGTTCAGCGTAAGAGCGGTTCGGGCTTGTTCAGGAGTTTCAAACACAGCATAGGCGTTGACGGTCTCTCGGGTAGAGTGAAATTTATGTTTTACAAACGCAGCCTTACGGGGCAGCATTTCAGAAAAGGCAATAGATCTAAACCGCACACTCTTGACCTTTCCTTCTTTTGATGCTAATAGAGTCTTGAACTCCTTGAACTTGCTCTTCTCAGTAATGACAATAGACGGCAGGTTTCCAACAAACACTGTGCTCTCAGCCTTGTCTACCTCGTCATTCTTCAACAGACTCTCGTGAACCAGAGATTCGTGAATGAGCGCACTGGGCTCGGCAGTTTTGCTCTCTTTTTCATCGTCAGACTCTTCCTTCTTGTCGTCCTCCATAAGCTTTTGCATGTATTTGTTTTCAATGTCGTCGAGTTCTTTTTCCTCTTCGTCGACGCGCTTTCGCTTTGACTGTTTCACCTTTTGAGGCTTTTCTTCCTCCTCTTCTTCTTCTTCAGCTACTTCCTCTTCATTCTCGTTCTCGCTCTCGCTCTTGCTCTCGCTCTTCTGGGCCTCTGCAGCGTCCAGATCAAGCCGCTTCTTAACAGGTCGGGACAAAGGTCCAGCCTAACTTGTTAGCACGTCTCCCACAACAAACACACAACACACTCACACTTGAACCAAACAGAGACGTCAAAGACGAGTCCAGCTTCGCACTGTCTACTTTAAATAATCCTCCAGCCATTTTTCAACTTGCTTGTAAAGAGAAGAAATATTTATTTTTTTTTCTGGAAAAAAAATTTCGGGTCTTTTCTCCCAAGTTACCCTCCCCCGGCTCTCCCAATCTCAAGCGCTTTTAGGCAGACAGAGCATTCCTGCTTCAATTTCTTCTTCCTTTCTCTCGTTTTTCTTTTGGTCACTACCTATTCCTCAGATTACTTGTCTTTTTTTCTCTCAATCTTGTCTTTCTATTGTGTTTACATCTCTTCAGCTAATTGGTTTTACTCAGAGTTTTGTCCTCTGACTCTAACTCTCCCGACTACCACTGAAGCCTTTCACCGACGAGACCAGTGGCGTCTGCTTTTCGTGTTGACTTCAATCTTTACGTGTT
>JAKTYJ010000288.1:0-11616 GCA_030674515.1 Geotrichum armillariae | reverse complement strand
GCCCAGACCTTTTTGCTCAGATACCTCCTTATTTTTGCTCAATCATACAATACTTCTAACCCCATGCCTGTGTCTGTTGGTTTCTACATTTCTCTAGGAATGTTCTTCTTCTCTCTGTTTTTCTCCATTTTTAGAACTCTGTGTTTCCAAGTCGCCCTCAGTCTCATGCTTTCAGTGCGTGGTTCGCTTTACGGCTCTATTTACGACAAGGCCGTTAAACTCTCTTCCAAGTCTCGCCAAATTCGCTCTACCGGAGAAATTGTTAACCTCATGTCCACTGATATTATCACCATTGCAAGATTATGCTTCAACATTTCTTCTCTTTGGCAAGCTCCAATCAAAATTTGTCTTTGTATTATGGCCCTATACCAGTTGATTGGAAAGAGTGCTTTTGTAGCCCCGACAATCATCATGGCCGTCATGCCTTTGAACTCCTACATGTCCAGCAAAATGAAGGTCATGCGCCGCAAGCAAATGAAGTACAAGGACCAGCGTATTAGACTCACTACCGAGATTCTTACCAACATGAAGAGTTTGAAGCTTTATGGATGGGAGCCTGCAATGATTGAGCGTTTGAAGCACATTCGTAACGACAAGCAACTGAAAAATCTCGAAAAGATTATTCTTTTTTCTTCCACCATTGACTTTCTCTGGGTTATTATTCCGTGCTTTATTACTACCATCTCTTTTGGATGTTACGCATATTTTGAGGAAAAGCCTCTCACTCCCGATATCGTTTTCCCTGCCCTTTCTTTCTTCTTGATGATGAATGGTCCTATCCTGGATTTCCCCCGTTCAATTGTTACTGTCATCAACTCTCTGGTATCTTTCCAGCGTATTACCGACTTTTTGGTTGCAGATGAACTTCAAGATAACGCAGTCGTTAGAAAGGATGGTTCAAACGTTTTTGGTGATGATACTGTCATTATCAATGAAGCTAACTTTGCTTGGAGCAATGAAGACAAAGAGGCTACTGCATTGAACAACATCTCTTACGTTGCACATAAGGGAGAGCTTTCTTGTATCGTTGGTAAGGTCGGCTCAGGAAAATCTAGTTTCCTCAAAGGACTTTTAGGTGAACTTCACTTGCAATCTGGAACCGTCACTATCAAAGGTACCGTTGCCTATGTTTCTCAAGACATGTGGCTTACAAACGCTACTCTGCGTGATAATATTTTGTTTGGTCATCGTTACGACCCTGTTTTCTATTCTCTTACTCTTGAAGCCTGTGCCCTGACTACTGATCTTGAATTACTTCCTGATGGAGACCAAACTGAAATTGGTGAGATGGGTATTACTTTGTCTGGAGGTCAAAAGGCCCGTGTTTCTCTTGCTCGTGCTGTCTACGCCCGTGCTGATGTGTATCTTCTTGATGATCCCCTTTCTGCTGTTGATGAACATGTTGCTGCTCATATTATGGAACGTGTGCTTTCTTCTGGCGGTATCCTTGGCAGCAAGACTCGTGTCTTTGCCACAAACTCTATCCACGCATTGACTCAAGCTGACTCTCTTGTGCTCCTTGAAAACCAAGTAATTACCGAGCGTTGTACTTATCAGGAAGCTCTTGAAGGTACTGGTGCTCTAAGTGCATTATTGGCTGAGTTTGGTCGCCACACTACCGACACTGATGATGAGTCTTCCAAGCCTGTGTCTTCAAGTGGCTCAACTGTCATTGAAGAAGACATTGTCGACGAGGAAGAAATTGCAGAGGAAATCGAGTCCTTGGATGCTGACTTGGATGAGCCTGGTGTTCTTGATGTTACGACTGTGAAAAGCAGACGTCACGAGAGTGTTTCCACCGTTCGTCGTGCTAGTTTGGCAACTTTAAAGCATGCATTTAGAGGCAGAGATATTAACCAAAAAGCTAAAAAGACTGAACAAACTGTTGAGAAGGCTGAAACTGGTCATGTTAAGCTCAATGTTTACAAAAAATACATTCAGGCTTGTGGACTTGGTTCTGTTCTTTTTACTATTTTTATTGTCATTATCTCCTCTATGGATACCGTTACCGCTAAGTTTTGGCTCAAGGTTTGGTCGGAACAAAACAGTGAAGAGGCTGGAAATGCTCATCTTCAGTTCTACTTGGGCGTTTACTTGGCTATTGGTGTGACATTTGCTATTTTGGGTGTTGCCAGACGTGCTGTTGTTCGAATTTACTGTGGTATTACTGCTTCTAAGAAACTTCACAATGACATGGTCGAAAGTGTCACTCGAAGCCCTATGCAATTCTTTGAAACCACTCCTTTGGGCCGCATTATTAACCGATTTTCTGGTGACATTGCCGAACTTGATGAATCTCTTCCATCCAACTTTTTAGAAATTATTTGGGTCATTACTGATATGGTTATTTCGATTTCCGTTATTATTATTGCATCCCCCTTGGTTTTGGTTATTCTATTTCCTCTGATTGCCGTCTACTCTTACTACCAGAAGTATTACGCATCTGCATCTCGAACTCTTAAGAGAATCCTCATGATGTCCCAAAGTCCTATTTACTCCCATTTCCAAGAAACTCTTACTGGAGCAACTACTATTCGTGCTTTCCACCAAATTGACAGATTTGAATTCATCAATACTAACAACATTGACTACAACCTTAGAGCTGGATACTTATACCGCGGTGTTGGCCGCTGGTTGTCTATGAGACAACAGATTATTGGCTCCTTCTTGTCTTTTGCAACTGCTCTCCTGGTTACATTTGGCGCTGTCAACAAGAACATCTCTCCTGGTTTGATTGGTGTTGTCATGGGATACTCAGCCGTACTTGCGGAAGATGTTAACTATTTCATCAAGATGCTTGTTCAATTGGAAACTAGTGTCATTGCCGTTGAGCGTATTTTGGAGTTCATTGGTTTGAAGAGTGAAGCCCCTGCTTTTGTGCCCGAGAACCGCCCTGGCTCTAGCTGGCCTCAGCAAGGTGGAATTAAGTTTGAAAACTACTCTACAAAATACAGAGAAAATCTTGATTTGATTTTGCGCGACATCAGCTTGGATATTAAACCCAAGGAGAAGATTGGTGTTGTTGGCCGCACTGGAGCCGGTAAGAGTTCGTTGATCATGTCTTTGTTCAGAATCATTGAACCCTGCGACGGTCGCATCCTCATCGATGGTGTGGACATTACTAAGATTGGACTTGCAGATTTGAGATCGCATTTGTCAATCATTCCCCAGGATTCTCAAATCTTTGAAGGAACCGTGCGACAAAACTTGGATCCTCTTAACGTTCATTCTGATGAACGAGTATGGGAGGTTCTCAGACACTCACATTTGAGCGATTTTATTGAAGGTTTAGAAGGCAAGCTTAATGCCGAACTGTCAGAAGGTGGTTCCAATTTCTCTAGTGGACAGAGGCAACTCATGTGTTTAGGCCGTGCTCTGCTTCATGACTCGCCTATTCTGATGCTGGACGAGGCTACAGCCTCAGTGGATGTGTCTACAGATAAACTTATTCAGGAAACAATTCGCACTGAATTCAAGGACAAAACCATTGTTACAATTGCACATCGGTTGAACACTATCTTAGACTCTGATCGAGTTTTGGTATTGGACAAGGGATCTATTGCCGAGTTCGATACACCTGAAACTCTTTTGAAGAATCCTGATTCATTGTTCTACGCCCTCTGTAAGAAGGGAGGACTGG
The DNA here is from genome assembly GCA_030674515.1 of Geotrichum armillariae. Classification (NCBI taxonomy): domain Eukaryota; kingdom Fungi; phylum Ascomycota; class Dipodascomycetes; order Dipodascales; family Dipodascaceae; genus Geotrichum; species Geotrichum armillariae. The sequence goes on along the minus strand of JAKTYJ010000288.1, from coordinate 7,976 downwards.
TACAATAATTCAAATCCTTAAAAATTCATGTTATAATTATTTCATTTACATTTCCAACTTTCTCTAATTATATTTAAAAACCAATATCCAAAAAAATAGCATGGCTACAAAGGCAGAAAAGACGAATGGGCCAAGCACAGCAGCACTATGAGTCGTAGCAAGTGATCCGTTTATAAATGGCATGATAGCTCCACCAATTCCACCAGCAGCTGCTACTACACCAACGCCAATAACATGAAGATGCTTGGGAAACTTTCGCAAAAAAACAATCATGATTGTTGGGTACAAGGGACCGATGGCAACACCAATTAGCGCAGCACAAATAGCAGATATCATGAGTGAAGGAATAATCCAAAAGAAAAACTGGAGAAAGATTGCAATGGATAAATATCCAAGTACTAATTGAGATTCTCTGCCTGCTGCATTCTTGCCTGCGACAAAACCAAGTACGACGCGACCAACAGTGATACCAGTCCAAAAGCCAGTGGAAACGTAGCCCATGGAAATCTTGTCACCATGACGAACGTCAATCATGAAAGTAGTAACCCAACCTCCCATTGTAACTTCAGCGCCGACATAGCAAAATAAACAGAAAGCAACGAGCCATGCTAGTGGTGATTTGAGAGTATCCAAGATGGTAGAAGAGCTACTGAGCATGGATTTTTCTGGATTGCTGGATTGAGAGTTCTGCTCAAAGTCTTCGTCGTCAGAATCTATAATAACGGCGTTTCTATCATCATTTCCGCGATCAATTGAGATGGACAGTTTATACGCGTGAGGAGTATCGTCTCTAAATGCAAAAGCCGTGATACACAATGAAAGCACAGTGGAAGCGACCATGAATAGATAAAAAAAATTCCATTTGATACCATGAGAAATCATTGTAGTGGCAACAGTTGGAGAAATCATACCGCCGAGACCGTAGCACCCATGTAGCAAACCCAAGATTTCATTCTGGTTCTTGAGGTTGCCTGCCCATGTATTCCAAGCCGCCTCTAGTAACCCACATCCAAAACCTGAGATACCATAGGCAATTACAAACAGTGGATATGGCGGAGCTGTTGTCGCAATCAAGTAGCAAACCAATTGTGCAAATACTCCAAGTACACTAACCCCCCACCGTCCCAAGTACCGATGAAGGTGATCACAAATAAAAGCTGCAATCAGGTATCCCGAGAACGCAATCAAAAACGAGAGCGAGACAGTTCGATATGAGATTGAATAATGTGACTCCAGACTCTGTACCAGTACTCCTAACGATGAGTCGTTCATACCAAACACAATCATGCCAAAGAAAACGGCAATGATTTTAGGAATATTTGTGCGGGGGTTATTCCATGCTTCAACAGCAGTTTGATCTGATTTTAAATAATCCTCGTCTTCGCCTTCTAAAAATTCCATTTGGTTTCTATCATTTGGAAGCAAAGGGGCTTCTGTTAGGGGATCATACACCCTTTCTGAAGATTCGAGAGAAGACCTCATTGTTTAATGAGTTGCGGTGAAGAAGAGACAAGCAAGAATTACAAATCCAACCCAGTCTAATTTTTGAAACCATATTTGTGATGTACTCACGTGGACATATATACTCAAGCCGTGCGTTCATGGAATCATGGGAGGAAGGGTCCTAAAGCGATGATTTGGTTGCTTGAAAGACTTTTTGAAAGCTTTGAAATGAGAGCATAGTAATAAATAATGGCAGTTTGAAAAATAGAGAAATTTAAATTATGCATAATGTTTATCGCTGATGCTAGCGATTCAACTACGTTGGTCGCTATTGGTATCAACTATTGAAACCGAAACTGCTGTCAAATTTGACTTGCTTTCCGATCAACAGGACGAATCCAGTGAGCAAATCAGCGACAGGCTGAGAAGATTTTGGATGATCAATATACCAACTTTGCTGGCTGCTGTCTTACCCAAAAACGCCAGTAAGTAAAATACTTTATCGGTTGTCAATTCTAGCATGTTTATAATAAATTACAATGTTGACATTAATGAAGGACACAAAGCCAAGATTTAACTGAAGAGATGACTAAAGTTAAACCTCTCAGGAGTATAAATTCAAGACCTAACAAATCTTGGAACAATCACACTTGGACTTGACAATCTTTAAAACTCACTACAGGGAACATTTCTACTTCCAGCCCACATCCAAATTGAATCCTCTCACAGTTCATTCCCATATACCACAAGCCTTAGCAAGAGCCTTCATATGATATTGGTATGTTACATCTTTCCTTGCTCCAAAGCTGGAACTAACATTGTCATTTTAGAAATAAAGAATTTGCCTTCTCTAAGTTCAACCGTTCATCTATTTTATCTTCCAAGACTATTCAGAGTTTAGCAAAAGTGCTCCTGATATTGGTTACCCTCATTCGATACCAAGTCATTAGTTTCAATTTTAGTGATTTCTCAATAATAGACGTTTTTAAAAGACTCTCTTGCTCCTCAGGATTTCAACATTTCGTTTTACGAACCAACATCTTAATATGCCCATCCCAGAATCTTCACAAGAATTGGAAATTCCTCCTAGAGTCCCAGCTTCGTTCAGGTCTGCTAATGGTGACTGGATAAACTTTCGTGTAGGAGTTGCTACAGCCGCTCCTTTGACTTGTGTCACCAGCGCTTTTCTCATTAAATATAACATGCTTGCAAAGTTGAAAACCACTAGGGAACCTGTTCCATTGAGAATTACTTCTTTGGAACCTTACGTCGATGTGCAGGAATACATTGAACTTGACTTGCGTTTCGATCAGACTGACCAGCCTACTGGCCATGTCTCAACGCCTGTGCTGGCATTCAACTATCCAAATGATGATATGCCTGACATTATAATGGGATTCGATTGGATCTCCAGATATGGTGTCAATTTATCTTTTGGTTTTGGTAGCTTACAAGTTACAGTGACAAAACCAGCACAACTTGTTTCTTAACTTTGTGACCATAAGCTATATTTTGTCTTGTTTCAGTGAATATATTTTTTGTAATTAAAAATATATATACTTCATAATGTATCCTATTAAAATTGAAGAAACCAAATGAAATTCATACTCGCTTAGCATGTGAAATGTCCTCTTTTTAATTCTGGTGTCGTTTAATTCTGGTCGTTTAATCTTTTATTAACTTTTTGGCTTGGCTTCCCTGGTACGGGTGCTCAAATACGGAGAGGCTCGTTAAAAATTAGCAATACATTAAGCTAAAAACGGCTTCAATTGCGCTATTACGATGATATATAGATTTGGTTTGAATAAATACTTTAAATTTTAGAGATTCTGGGATCTTGGGCTCCAAGCGAAAAAAGTCATTCTCGTATATACTCTTTTATCACAATTTTGAAATCACTTTTGTTTTTTTATATACATGTGAAAAACTGAATAACTATATACATTTTTGTTCAAATTAACATTGAAAGAAGTTCTTTCATCACTCCAGAGCCTCCTCTTCTTGCTCGTTATTTTTAGGTTCCTGGAAAGTAGGAACTTGGATACCTTCCTTTGAAATCTCAGTCAGCAGCTTAGCCAAAGGACGGCCAACCAAAAAGTCACTAGGCTCCTTCTTAAGTTCTCTAATGACTTCTCTAGCAGCATCCCAATCCCGGGAGTTGACACATCCTTGCAACACAAAGGTATAAGTATAGCGGTTCAAAGGAGCTCTGCGGTCTGCTACTACCAATCTAAAGTATTCCATGCATTGCTCAATAAGTCCGCGGTTGGCAAATCCACGGATCATTTGGTATTAACTGGCAGTTGGCTTGGAAACATTGAACTGACGCATTTGGTTAAAATAATCGGTGGCTTGAGCCATGTTACCAGCAAGAATCTCTCCGTTAATCAGTGCAGTGAAAGTACGGATATTAGGACGCAAGCGCTTGCGTTTCATGAGCTGGAACAAATCATGCGCAGCTTTGGTGCCACTGCCAGATTTGGCTAAACCGTCCATGATGGCAGTCATGGTGGATGTATTGGTTCGAATACCGTTGCGGTTCATATCTTTGACAAGGTCTTCGATATAAGATTCGGCATTTACGTTTTTGGTGTTGGCAGATTTGTACATGCTGTCAATGACATTGGTGTAGGTAGCCACGTTGGGGGTGACGCCGTTGTCAGCCATCAGGGTGAGCATATCATCGACTTCAGTGTATCGCTTTTGTTTAATGTAGGTCTTGATGAATGTGTTGAAAGCAATGACATCAGGAGATAAACCTTGTTGAATGCCTTCATTAAGCAGGTCGCGAGCCATTTTGTCGAAGCCAGTATTGAGTAGTCCGTTAAGCATGACGTTAAAGATCTTGAGGTTAGTAGCGACCTTGATCTCGCCTTTTTGAATCTTGTCGAAAATGACCATGGCGGTTTCAGGCTTATCTGACTTGAAGTAAACATCAATCAAAGTACCGTAAGAGTCTGAGTTGGGGCTGATATCAGCCTGCTCCATCTTGGAGATGATGGCCTCAGTGAGAGCAACACTTTGGTCCTTTGAGATGGCAGCTGCTTTTAAAAGCATGTTCCAAGACTGTACAGAGGGCTGGATGCCACTTTGAGTGAGGTCGTTCCATACGTCAAAAGCTTGTTGTGTTCGGCCAGATTCAGCAAAGCAGAAAATGAAACGAGCATATGTGCTTTCAGGAAGAGGAGTTTCAGAAGCCAGAGCTTTTTGCTTGCACTCAGCATAGCGAGTCTCAAGTTCCAAAGGACGATCTACAGGAAGCGAGTTGAGGAAATCCAAGTCAGCAGGATTAAGGGCCTCGAGACGGACAGCTCTAAGGCCTTCAAGAACAGAATTGATGAGTTGCTGGTCAAAACGGTAGCTAGAGGAGCGGAAAAGGTTGTAAATTTCGTTATCATCAGGAACATTTTGAAGAGGTACCAAGTAGAGAGCGATCTTGGAGACAGGCTGTGATTCTTCGCTCAAACAGTTGCCAATGTAGGCAACCAAAGCGGCAAAAGCAGCTTCTCTATTATCCAATTCTTGGACGCGTGAAACATCCCCTAGTGCTTCCCAGAACTTGATCCAAACTTCAAGACCTTGACTAGCACGACCCTTGAATACTTCAAAAAGAATTACTTCTGAACACATCCAGCCAAATATTAATTTACCACCGAGGTATTGGATAAACAGATCACGAAGAGGAATGACACCTTCGTCATTACCCCTTTTATGAGCCTGTAGGACCTTGTTGAAAAATTTAAGGTAAAGACGGTTGCTACGATCTTCTTCTTTAAAGTATCGCAAAATATTAGAAGATTCGGGAGTGTAGACATTGGAGAAGATGGCTGAAGCCTCGGCAACCTTGTTTTCATTCAAAAGCTGGTCAATCTCGGCATACTTGGCCTCAATAGCAGCGCGCTCTTGGGGTGAGAAAAATGGTTTTCTAGGACCACGAGGATTTGGGCGAGGCTTGGGATTGGCAAGAGAAGTTGCATTCTCGAGAGGAGTAATGGTCGAGTTTGATCTTATGAGGAGACGGGTGGTAGAGCGTACAGCAGACTGAGCAAGGATGCTGCGAACAGCAACAGAGCTATTCAATAGTCTTAGCTTTGCTACGTTGGAACCGAACATTGTTTGATGATGGATGAAAGTTTTTTTTGCATGAAAATATTTGGTTCCAGGCATTGGCTGAAAAGTTGGGGTTAGGGATGAAGGGAAGGAAAAAAAAGAGTTGAATCAAGAATCCATAGAACTTACAGTGACAGACAATAATGACTGAAGATACTTTACGAGAGAGTGAAGAGGATATTATCGCGCGTCACCGTAAGGAACAGCGGGATCTGGTGAACGCAACGACTAGCATGAAGAAACAAGCCACCAAGGGCGAGAAGAAGAAGAAGAAGGATATTTTGAAACAGATTGAAGTCATGGAAAGCGATCTCAAGGAAAGGCACGCAGCAGAGTTGAGGTCATTTAATGGAGAAGTGAAAGAAGAAGAAGAAGAAGAAGAAAGAGAAGACGAGTTCTCTCCAGAAAAGCTGTTGGCGCAATTAGAACTTGAAAAGAAGCAAGAAGCAGAAGCAGAAGAAGCCAAAAAAGCCATGAAAGCAACCACCAAACAACCTAATCAAGAAGCACCTAAAAAGCGAAATAGAAGAAAAGAAAAACTTCTGGCCCGAGATGCTGCCAACAAGAAAATGTCAGAAGAAGCAGCAGCAGAAGCAGCAACGCAGCCAGATCTTCGCAAAATCGAACTAGAAAACATGAGTTCAATCCTGAAACTTCGAGGGCTTTCTCAGCAAGAAGTAGCAGCCGATGGTCACTGTCTGTTTGCTTCTATTGCGGATCAATTACAAGTACGACACAAGATTACAAAAACCGTACAGGAATTACGGGCAGAGGCAGCTGGTTATATTCGACAGAATCCCAATGACTTTAGTCCATTTTTGTTTGATGAGAATACAATGAGTATGCGTGAGATTGAACCATACTGTGTTGAACTAGAAACTACGGCTATTTGGGGAGGAGATTTGGAAATTACAGCTTTTTCACAGATTTTTGATTGCTGTATTACGGTTCTCATTAATGGCCAGTCACCATTTGTAGCAAACGAACAAGGCAAGAATCCAGAGCTCAAACTGGCATATTACAAGCATAGCTTTGGTCTTGGAGAACACTATAATTCACTTCGAGATATCTAGAGGGTTGGGGTTATAATATATGTATTATTTCTCATTTTCATTCGTAACTTGTACTTCTTCATTAGACATACTGACAAGATGGCACTTAGAGTAGGATACGTACCTGAACATTTTTCAACTCCTCTGTTTTTTGCACAGCAGCAGGGATTTTACGCCAAGAATGGAGTTGAAATCGAATTTCTCCCATTTCCATCTGGGTCTGGACATTTGATTCAAAGTCTTCAAGACAAGTCCATTGGTGAGTACTTGTATACTCCTGAGTATTCAGAAAGACTAATTGATAGATGTGGCTATTGGTTTGACTGAAGCATTCGTTGCTGGCATTGGAAAAGGATCAGATTGGTACAAGTTGGTTGGAACTTATGTACAGTCTCCTCTTTGTAAGTGAAACTTTCTTAGTTCTTGGGTTTTGTGGCTAACAAATAAGGCTGGGCTATTAGTACTGGTATCAACCGTGAAGATATGGTTGGTGAAAATGACGTTGAGGGTAAAACCATTGGTATCAGTCGAATTGGCAGTGGCTCTTATGTTATGCCATTTGTTTTGGCTACGCAGAAGAACTGGACTAAGGAATTCAAGTTTGAGATTCATGACAACTTCAAGAACCTTCGTGATGGTGTCAATCATACTGGAACTGTTACCAAGTCTGATGCTTTCATGTGGGAAGTTTTCACTACTAAAAAGTACTATGACAGCAAGGAGATTAAACAGATTGGACAAATCTACACTCCCTGGCCTTCTTGGGTAGTGACTGCTTCAACTGACGTGATTGCAAGCAAGAAAGAAACATTGGCTGGGTTTTTGGCCAGTGTTAATGAAGGAATTGAGTATTTCAACGGACATCATGATGAAGCTGTCAAGTATATCTCTGATAACTTGGACTATTCTGCTGAAGATGCTCGTGCCTGGCTTCAAACTGTTACATTTGTGAAGGATGTTTCAAAGGTTGATCCTGATGTTGTTAACAAGACTGTTGATATTTTGAAGGCTGCTCAAGTTCTTACTGAGCAAGCTGATACCAAGGAGTACGCTGTTAGTATTTAGACGATCCAAATATAAATTGACAATTCTAAATCCAGATATATATCAAGTTGGTAAAAAGGTTGTTAGGCGCTTGCCTGTATGTTCTTTCATGCAAAATATGTTTCGCATCCGAGGTCAAGCTACATGAAGCCAACTCTCGTTGGTTACAATGCTGATTACAAATATTAAAATGGAAATAATCATATTATTAAAGTATACAGCATACTAGAATCCTATCTGAGGTTAGCAAAAGGAATCACATACAGAAAAGCCAAAAAGATCTGTTTAATTGGTTTCAAAATCAGGTTTAGAAAAGGTTCTTCTCAC
>JAKTYJ010000287.1:0-11679 GCA_030674515.1 Geotrichum armillariae | reverse complement strand
CGCCACCTGTCTCAATTTCAGAAACGGGGCCTAATGACCCTGTGTATACAACAACCCATTCACTGGCTCTATCAACTTCTACCTCTACTTCCACGTTACCAGCTATTGGCACTTTTTCAGTATCCAATATGATGAACCCTGTGTCAAATGACCTAAATGGAAGTGCTACCAATGGCAACTACATGCCTTCTATGAATGAGCGATATCCCACAAACTTTGAAGATGTACATGTATACGATACGCCATTGCCGCCATCGTCATTACTGCATCGCAGTAATCAACAGCGGCAAATGGTCACTAACGCGCCTACATCCAACGAACGATCCTTACTTCCATCAATACAAAATCTACCTGTATCATCACGACAAGAAGGAGGAGATGGAGATATCTTTTCATCACTGCCTGAATGGGAAACTTCCATGTTTAGCAAGTCTAAAAACAACAACAATACAAATAACACAAGCAACACAAGCAACTCAACGCCAAATACAAATAGTAATCCACTTCATAGTGGCGCATCTTCACCTTCAACACCACATTCTTCATCGTTCATGACACCACCGATATCGCTAGACCCAAGGATTCAGCAGCAACAGCAACAGCAACAGTATAGGAATGGACCGCCGCAAGCTCAACCTGCAAGCTCTTTTCCAAGACAAACTAATAATATCACATATTACTACGGTCAAAATGTGCAGCAACAACTTCCACACCAACAAATTCCACACCAACAGCAACAATTACAGTCTATACAACAGCTCCAACAACAAACAGGCCAGAGTTCATGGCAATTGTCGTATTACAGCACCTCGTTGAACCCAAGTGAACAAGGATCCGAACTTGAAACGACGACATCTACCGTTAGCAATGGAACATTGGCAGCCGCGCAACCGCAACCACAACCACAACAATCTGTTGCTCCTACTCCTGCTCATGTTATACCTGTTTCTGTTACTGCTCCGCCTGTATCATCATCACAGGTAACAGCAACTACTAATGGAGGACAAGCTACCACTACCATTGTATTTGAAGCAATGCCTAGCAAATTGGAATCACCAGACCAGGATCAAGATCAAGTTGAAGACGCGACAGACGATGGTATCACCATCACGACTAGTATCACACATGCTTCGGCAGACTCTACTACAGGTCCATCATCAGCGGGTGTGAAACGAACTGTGTCAGAGGTTATTGATCTAACGTTGAGTGATGACGAAGACGAAATTGAAGAAAATCATCCTAGTAAACGGTAAGCTATTATTCCATCACTCACCCAAAATTTACTCATGAAAACCTTGAGATAGAATATGTACTAATAATTTGTTTTGGAAAGATCTAGACCATGAAAGATGATTTGAAGTGAACTGATCTCACACTGTGAGCGGAAGTGTTTTATGATGAAGAGTAGAAAATCCAATTTACTCTTCTATTCGGATACAAGGCTTAACTTGGATGAAAAGTAAATAAGTTATACGACAGGGATTATAAGTTAGTGATTTTTTTTAATCTTTCAATGAGATTTGCATTTCTAGAATTAACCTGAATCGAGTTTTTCTCATAAACGGCAGACGCTTTTAAAAGTGCTCAAGCCATTATTCAACAGATGGTAGTTCACAAACACTGAATCCGCAGATATATCAGGTTTGGAATCATCATTATCCAAATAAACGATTAAGTTAAAAGCCATTCTAATCTCTTCATTGCTGATTTCTATACATGTAAGCTTTTAACAAGAAATATGAACTCATTTCAATCAAGCAGACGTTCAATATTTAAGAGAGTTTTCGCTTCTCTTTCATCTGTTTGTGCCTTTGGATCTCCTCCAGGAAATTTGTAAATTGGGGGTTTTTAACTACTGATCCCCATTTATGACCAATCCAATTGCGTGTCGAGCTTGATTTTAAAGCTCATAGCAACCGTGGAAATATTACAAAAACTGGACTTTACAACTATGTACAGCAAGCTTTGGGCTTTTATTTGAATGCATTTTGAATTTTAAAAGAAAAAATCATTATTTTTGTGTTATTCCGACCAGCTGTATATTTGTCAGACTGTATTGGCAAATTCGATTAAAAATTTGTTGGCCTCTAATTTTACCGAGATTCATGATAATATATATTGTTTGTAATGATATTTTGGTAAGAATAAAACATGGTCATGTTGGACTTGTTGAAATGTTTTATTCCATATCAACTTACTAGTTTAACAAACACAATACATTCTCACCAATACAAATGTCTTCTCGATCAAACCTCTTCAAGCCTATCAAGGTCGGTCATATGAACCTCCAACATCGGATCTCAATGGCTCCTGTCACTAGAATGAGAGCCATTGGTCACCAAGTCAAGGACATTCATGCTGAATATTACTCTCAACGTGCTTCTTGTCCTGGTACTCTCCTTATCACTGAAGCTACCTTCATTTCAGAAGAAGCATCTGGATATCCGGATACACCTGGTATTTACAAACAGGAACACATTGATGGTTGGAGCAAAGTATTCAATGCTGTCCACCAAAAGAATTCTTACATATTTGTTCAATTATGGGCTGTTGGCAGGTCTGCCACAAAGTCTGAATTAGATGCTCGTGGACTGCCCGTTGTAAGTGCTTCAAATATTCCAGAGTCCAATATTGATTCTCCAGTACCTAGGGCTTTGACTAAGCAAGAGATCAAGCAATACATTAATACATTTGCTATTGCTGCAAAGAATGCTGTCAAGGCTGGTGCCGATGGTATTGAAATCCACGCTGCTAACGGCTACTTGCTTGATCAGTTTTTGCATGAAAACACTAACAACCGAACTGACGAGTATGGTGGATCAATTGAGAATCGCGCCCGGTTTACTCTAGAAGTTGTTGACGCCATCACTCAAGTCATTGGAGCCGACAAAGTTGCCATTCGCTTTTCCCCATGGGGTATTTTTGGAGAAATGGAAAACGGCATATCTCCTATTCCTCAGTTCTCTTACGTTGTGAGTGAATTGCAAAAGCGTGCACTGGCTGGAAAAGAACTTGCTTACATTCACTTGGTAGAACCTCGCTTCACCTTTGGCAAGAACTTGGATGATATTGTTTACCTTGAGGGCGACAATGACTTTGTCCGTCAAATCTGGAAGGGTATCTTGATCAAAGCTGGTGGTTACGACTATAAAATCTCTAAGCAACACACTGATGCTGACGATAAATTGGTTGTTGCCATGGGACGCTACTTTGTTTCAACTCCTGATATTGTCTATCGATTGGAGAATAATATTCCTTTGAACAAATATGATAGACCCACTTTTTATGCTCATAGTGAAGTTGGATATACGGATTACCCATTTGCTCATGAAGTTACACCTTTAGCAAAAGAAGTGACTTTGACTCGTCAGCTAACAGCATCTGTTTAACTAAACATTATTTATCACTCTTAAACAACCAAGTACCCATATAGCCTAGTATTTAATATTATTCATTTTATTTGCTAGATCAAAAGTTGGTTTCAAAAATTTTCAGATGTGGAAATGTGACTTTCTGTCAATCATACATGTTCACTAAAGTGTAGTCAGATATGGAGATAGATTGACAGCAATTGCTAGTTTAAGTTTCTATAGGGAAACCTAGCTGATACAGCTTTACCTTTAACCAGTATATGCAGTAGCAAAACAGAAGATAGTGGTTGAAATTGTTTCAGCTTCTAGACAAGAACTGAAAGTCTGATAAATCAAGTTTGTTTGCTGCCGTTTCTATCGTAATTGTATTGAACCATGAGCAATAGAAAGGGAATTTTATCACGAGGAGAAACAGCAACCACTATAACGGCAGCTTAAACTCTAGATCACTTCAACAGTGAATCCCACAGTTCATTTGTATTCACATAGATTCCCATTCAAAATCATGTAAGGCGTCATCATGAGCTAAACTGGCCATCACCAATTCAGTTCGAACTTGTTCAAATTCAGGTATTGGATCAGCTTCATGGAATAACCAATCTCTCTGCTCATTTTCTTGTAAAGCTTCCGTTTCAGCAACCAAAGTGTGAGAGGCTTCATTTTGAGCACCACGAACTTGCGCAAAATCCTGTTCCATTTCTGACTCTTCTAATTGAGCAATTTCATCGACTTCAGCTTCTAGAGCAGGATCCCATCCTTCAAAAAAGTCTTCTGCAGTCCTTATAAACTGGCTTCGTCTTCTTTGCTCTTCTTGTCTTCTCCATTCTCGTGCTCTTATCTGCTCTTGAACTATTCTCCGCTGACGGGCTCTTCTATTGTCTCGCTCTCTTCTCCACTGTCGTACCCTTCTTTGCTCTTGCTCAATTCTCTGCTGGAGCTCTCTCATCTGGAGCTCTATTCGTTGCATACCATTATGATCTGGTGTAGGTGGAGGTGAAAGTATTGGTAGTCCATTATAGTATTGATGGCGTTCATTGCGGTGGCGTCGTTCTGGGAAATAGTAAATAGGAACTCCTAGGTCTTCTAGGAAGCTGTTCAGGTCAGGCTCCATATCGATATAGCCTTTAATTATAGGACAAGTAACGTCGTTTTTGATTGAGATATTGGTGAACCAAACTAGGATTGACCAAGAGAAGTGCTTGGTAAAAGGAAAGAGATTTAGATTGACTTGAAATTTGTCTTTAATGTTATAAAGTCGCGTGGGGATGAAAATTTAAACAAGCGGAGAGACAAGGATTAAGAGTTTGGTATTGAAGGCTTCAAGTGGATAACACTCAGATGATTTTTTAAGCCCGTTAGATCTGGAGGGAAAAGTTTGGAATCTCAGAAGAATTTTGAGGGTCAAAAGACTTGAGCTGTTAAGTATTTGAAGATTTAGTGGAGTCTTCAAAAATGATGTAATGGGATTGAAAGTTTTGGAAATTCAGGAGACTTGAAGAGCTCAGAAAGTCACCATGTATGTTCTGCCTCTGATATGTAGAATAACACCTAAAGTAGCGTTCTAGTGCTTTAGCATTCTAACATGAAAAGGAATTCGATGGTGAGCATTTTCAAGCTTTGATTCAAATGGAGCATGTATCACAAAGTATATTCAAAGTCGGTTTGTAAATGTACCACTTTCAATGAGATAATACACAAATCGTCATATTTTATCCAGCTTATAATAAGGTCATTGAATTATATTCAAAAGAAAACTATACTAATTTATAAACGGAATCCTCGTAGGAGTCGTTTTCTTGTACTCAGCATACTGTTTTCCAAAGAACACTCCCAAATACACTTCCTCATCCTGAATTCTATCACTGAAAAACCTCCAAAGCGCAATAGAAAAAAACACAAAAGACACAGGATTAGCAAGTAAAACCTGGGTTCCTAAGGCCCAAAAGAAAAACCCACTGTATGAAGGGTGTCGTGAAAATGAGTACACACCAGTTTGAACTAGAATGTGCTGGTCTGCGTGAGTACGTGCAATTACGTGCGAGAAATTGGTAGACGCATGGATCATGGCTAAAGAGCGAAGAGCTTGGCCAGCAAGGAGGATAGAAAAGCCTAAAAGAGCGGTAAATGTAGTTCCACGCGTCAAGTAATAGCCAATTGTGCTGTTTCTGCTACCCGAGAAAAAATAATACTCAAGGATAGCTTCTGAGAGCGCAAGCACATGGGCAATAATGTAAGTGGTTCCATTTCTCAGTAAAAACGAAGAAGCCTTCACTTTAGGGCGGTTGTACCGTGCTGTAATGTAATACTCCAGAAAATGGAATACTGATAAACTTAGAATATACAGCGGTAATTGCCAGTATCCTGGCGTTGAACTCGTTGTTGCTGAGACTAAGGCCTGGAGGACAAGGAGCCCAGATACTCCGCCAACAATACCGAGGCCCATAGCTGTCAAGGCGACTTCATCAGGTGGGTTAAAATCTTTGAGACCGGTGGACGTAAAAGAAGAAGGATGGAACTGCTCATTATCAGAATCTTCGTCATTGTAGTATGGGGTTTCGTTTGTGTGGGGAGAATCGAAATCAATGTCCAGATCAACGCCATGTTGTCGGGCGAGAATGTCTACCATTTCATCGGTTAACGCAGTAGTAGTAGCCATATTTGAAATGTCTGTCATTTTATTTCAATCAAGAATAAAAGACAGAGATATTTGGGGCCTTATATAGTATTCGAGATGAGACTAGAGATTTTTTTTTTTTCGCAGAGATGGTTGTCTGGTCCCAATTCACTCTATTTCAAAGGACACTACTCTCTTTTCAACCCCCAAAACCGTCAACCCTCTCCAACCAACAGATAGACAAATGGCCACTTCAGCTTCTCATATCCGCTCGTCTTCAGAGCAACAGTTATCATCTAGTAGTACAGCCAACAGACCTGTTAGTTATGTTCCAGGCCACCATTCCACTTCTTCATCTGCTACAGTCCTTTCAGCTACCCAACCGCATAATAAATCTTTACCAGCTAATGAGTTATTGTATAATCCTCACCAAAAGCAAGTCAGCGCTTCTTGTTTTGACTTTCTCGTGATTGAGATTGTACCTCTCGCCATGCGCATAGTAGACGAGATCCGTGAACAGCAGAATACCCAAACTACTACAGTCGCAAAACCAATCGCAGAGCAGGGTGAAGACGACGTTTACTTCCGAGTTGAACAGTATGGATATCGACTAGGAAGAGGATTAGCTGAGGTTTTTACCAGGGAAAGAGGCAGATTTGTGAATCAGTTGGATGTCATGAAGTTTGTTTGTAAAGAATTATGGCCACTGGTATTTAAGAAACAAATCGATAATCTCAAAACGAATCATAGAGTGAGTACTCAACTGTCAGCGAGAGTTGTGCTAACAAGTCAAAGGGAACGTATGTCCTGATAGACCATAACTTTACAATGTGCCAAAGAATGAGTACAAGTCAAAGTCCACAAGCTACCGTCAAACAAGCCATGCCAGTAAGTGAATTCTTACTTTTTTTATTATTATTACAAGCTGACATTTAGTAAAGTACCTTTGGTTTCCAATGGGTCTGATTCGAGGTGCATTGGCAGCTCTTGGAGTTGAAGCTAGTTTATCATTTGAGTCTAATCAATTACCCTCAGTGTCGTTCAATATTCATACCACTAGATAGAATAAATAAATAAGTTAATATGGAGTAAAAGAACGTCTATGGATTGTCTAATGAACCATCTTCTAAAGCCTTTGGTAAATGAAACCATTCCGGCACCTTACTCTCATTAAATTTAATTGTCGAAATATCAAAATCTTCAATCAAAAGTTCAATCACCACTCTTCCACCTCTGGCCCCTGCAAACCTTCTATATTCCTCCGAGATACTAGCCAAAGACCACCCTTGTAGCCTCCTTAAACACCCTACCACGCTTCCACTCCTATGTCTTCCCATTCCACAACAAACTAGCAGAGGATGTTTGGTTTTATCCAGAATCAAGGTCAACGCGTTCACAATACTCGATTCCGATAAGGGGTCCCAAGGATTACTTCCTTCAGTTCGTAGCCCTAAATGATGGACGACAATTCCGTGGTCATCAGCAAATGTTATCATGGTCTCAGAGGGATCTTCAACGGCAAGCCAGAGAATGGTGCGGAGTTTGAGGGTGTGTAAGAATGGCAAGTTGATTGGGGCAGGTTGACCGCATCGGAAGAAATGAGTTTCAATGGGTGCAAAGTTTATAGGTGGAACTACTGGAGCTGTAGGTCGGCGTTGGACTGTAGAAGTGTCGTCTATAGTGGCCAGAGAAGCCATGCTGAAGTTTGGTGTCAGCCCTATATTCGAGAGACTTGAAGTTGACGGGGATGTTGGAAACAAAAAAAAAGCCGCATAAAGTTGATATCACATGACTAGAGGCCACATTTTTATTCCTTTTGCAACCTCCAAAATCCCTTGATCTTTCCATCCCTCAGGCATTAGATATTTATATCAATTCATACGAACAAAATGGTCAAAAAGTCTGAACAATCTGCCCGCAAAGCCGCTACTGCTACTGCTGTTGCTGCTACTTCTGCCACCACGACAAAGGCAACCACCACCACTTCAGCAAAGAAGACTGCCACAATCACCTCTTCTTCAAACGAAAGCTTTGTACAAGTTTGCAATAAACTATGGACTAATTACAATACTAAAGCACCTAAAAGGACCAAATTGATAGATTCTTTTATGGCTTTTCTGGTGTTGATTGGTGTTTTTCAGTTTGCATTTGTGCTGGTGTTTGGAACTTTTGTAAGTTGACTATGGAAGATAAAGACTAAATGCTAACGAATATAAGCCATTCAACGCTTTCTTGGGCGGTTTTGGTGCTACAATCGGTCAATTTGTATTACTTGCATCTCTCAGAATGCAAACAACGACTGAGAATTATGGCCAATTCAATTCTGTGTCGCCAGAGCGGTAAGTTGATTCTTTTAATTCTTGGTAGAGATGTCTAACATATGGTGTAGGGCCTTTGGAGACTTTGTGTTTGGCAGTTTAATGCTTCACTTTGTAGTTTACCATTTCATCAACTAAAGATTTAAAAATTGGAGTAATATTGAAACTAAATGTATCTATTATAGAACGCGTTTTCTACGTAGAAGAAATTCTGAATTGAGTGTATTCCCTGATGGTGATATTAAAATATATTATGTCTAACGTTAATAAAAAAATAAAAATAAGTTTAGCAGATAACACAGCATCCGCCTCTAGCTGGCCTGTCGTCTGTATTTTTGTCTTCATTGAGATTGTCAATAGAGTTAGTAGGCGAATGTTTAGTAGTCGAAGTACTCGGTGAATGGTTATGATTATACTGTGAATTCAAATGAGCAGATGCGCCATTGAGACGGGCAGACTTGCGTCCAGTTGTCTTGAAACTAGCCCCACCTATGCTCCTCGTTCGTGCTGTCGCTCCTAATGGCAAAGGATCCTTATTGTAGATTCTAACTTGTCGAACCAAATCATAAAAAGCTTCTTCAACATTAATCCTCTGCTTTGCTGAAGTCTCAAGAAATACTGCACTACCAAAAGATCTAGCCAGTGCATGGCCTTCTTCAACCGATACCACTCTCGAAGCCTCTAAATCGCTTTTATTGCCCACAACCACTACTGGAAACCAATCTTTATCCTTGACTCTCAATATTTGTTGATAGAAGGCACTGATTTCCTCAAACGAAGACCTGCTCGTAATGCTGTAAACCAACAAAAACCCTTCACCAGTTCTCATGTATTGTTCGCGCATTGCACTGTATTCCTCTTGGCCAGCTGTGTCCAAAACATCAAGTAACGCAGGTTCTTGGTCAACCACACAGGGTTTTCTGTAACTATCTTCAATGGTTGGGTCATACTCGTCAACAAAGTGACTTTGAACCATTTGAATCGTGAGTGCGGATTTGCCGACACCTCCTCCGCCGACAACGACTACTTTAAACTCGCGAACTACTTGTGCCTGCCTTAAGTTAGAAGGGATTAATGAGCCATTTTAAACAGTCTTACCATTATTACTATAAGCGTTGAGCGGGTTACAAGTTAAATCCTGTAAGGTGGTTTTGCTGGGTTTCTTAGGGGGGGAGGGGTTCACTATCGAAATTTATTTCCAGGCGGATTAGGCGATTTTACAAAGAACCAAAGGATTATCGAAATTTTAAGAAAGAGATGTTGAGAAAGAGAAAAGTAAGAAAGAAAAATGAAAAGAGCTTAAATAAATATCTATTCAGATTAATTCTAGCAAGAAAAACAATTCATGATCTTCATTATGTTCACCTTCATCTTGACTTTTGCCGATGCCAGATGACATGAGAAAATGCATATAGGCTCCACTATTTTTTTTATATCTCAAATCGACAGTTAATAAGATTAATTTTGATTGAAAAATAATGAAAAATAATGAAAAACCATGAAAAACCATGAAAAATCATGGTTTAGATGACTGAGAGACATTGAAGGTAGTTCACGACTACTCAGCTTGGATAACTTTTGACAACTGACAGACATACTTTGAACGTCTTAACCTTCTATTGTCACTCACAGTCTTGCACGCGCTTCTTACTGGTGATGTTCCAGATCAACAGGTTCTCCTTGAACAACTATCAGGAGAGATGCTGCTCAGCGACAGAGACTGCGCGTAAACCTGCTGCTACTTGCAGGGCCGGTGCCACGACTGAAGGGTCCAAAAGTCGTAAGACAAGAGCGACTCTAATTTCAACCTAAGATGCCCTTAAGACTTTTTTATGTGTTATAAGTTTTAGTCTATCCTGTACTACCTGTAGTTGCTTAATTTCCAGTTGTCTTGAAAGTTTCCCAACTTTTGAACTTCAGAAACAACTTGTATTTATCGGAAATTCCATATCAAGAACTGCCGAGATATCCGGACTGTTCTAGTACCACTATAGAATGCTTCTACTCAAAAAATAGAGACACGTACTGCTTCTTACCTGTGCCTGTTGTAGTTACGACCACGACTTGACTAGAACTGCTAAATCGAAATGATTAAACAAAAAGAATCGAATTGATTAACTTAGCCAAGAAATGAAAGAAAGGGCCGTTCATATAGGCCTCAAATATTGGTTCAAACGCCGGTCAACTTACATACATGTAAATTTATGTATAAATGTCTGAAGAGTCAATTATGATTCTCAATCAAGATATTGGTCTTCTTTGGGACTTTGAATCTTTGACCTAACTGTAAAATCTTCTATTTCACCCCAAAAAAATATCCTATATTTAACTGTAACAATTGAGAGTTGTTGCACTTGCTTAAGTACTTTTCACGCACACTCAGATACTTACTGAGTGGTACGATTTGGATTTCCAGACTCTTCTGAAACCATTATCGGTGGTAAAACATGCGGCTGTTGTTGTTCAGCGGGTACTGTTGCGGCTGTGGCTTGTACAGGTGTAGGGGTAGCCACTACTGATGGTGTTACTGAGACCACCGCCTCTGACCGCCGTGCAAGCTCATCTTTCTTAGCACAGTCATTACAAAACCACTGCCCAATGGGCGGCTGTGATAACCCAATACACGGTAAATGGAACCATTCAATCTTACAATCAGGTCCATCACATCCGACCATGGCACCAAAAGAAACTTGCTGACAGTAGCAGTAGACTTGTTCTTCGTTCTCATTGTTGTCTTCGCCGTCACCTTCTTCTTCCTCTTCAACTTCCTCTTCCTCTTCTTCCTCAACATCGCTACCAGTATGCGTAGTCGTAGTTCGTCGACTGGTCCCGCCACGCGAGCCTCGTCCGTTTCGAGCAGCAGCGGCTGCTCGTGATGTTCGACCACTACCACTGCTCTCATTGCCCGTTGCCAGAGTAGGTGTTGAGCCGGTACCTACTGCTGCTCGTTTCCGAGACGCAGTTGTACCGGCTCCGCTGCGACTTCGTTTATTACCACCCGTCGTCGATTGTTCTTCATCGGCGGCTTGCTCAGCACTATGATACTCTTGCTTCACCACAACTTGTGCCTGCTCTGAATGTACATCATTGGGCATACCTGAAGCAGCATATGCTCCTGTCGTGGCAGCCTGCTGAACATTTGAATTCGAACCACTCATAGCTGTGACTGCCGCATTAGGTTTCCGTCGCTTACTCGCTGGAGTCGCACTCGTAGTCGTAGTTTGTGTCATTGAGGCTTGTTTTGTAGTAGCGGCTGTGCTAGCTCCGTTTCCACGGGTCGAGCTTCCATTCTTTGTACTTGTGGGTTTTTCACTTCCAGCATCTGGTCGAGGTGTGCCTCTACCGCCTCGAGACGTCGTCGGGGGCTCAGTGGTAT
>JAKTYJ010000286.1:0-11702 GCA_030674515.1 Geotrichum armillariae | reverse complement strand
TGCAAATCTCTCACTGGCGTTCAATACCCTCTACGATTCTTTGTGGCTTTGCCAGACCGATCGAGGCGATATCAATTTTCTCTCCGACAGTCCTCTTTATATCCCTTACAACCATTCTATTTGCACGAGACAGCGAGGCCTTGCATCTTTTATCTTTCTTTCTCTGGTATCATGGGTTATTACATTTACCATTAGTATCTTCAGACTTGTAGAACGCGTCTCTCAGTAAAAATTAGTATACCATCTTTGCATTTTCACGATCATAAATTTTTTTTTTTAATTAAATAATTTTTTATAACTCCATGTAACATTTAGATGGGTTTAATCTAAGAAAGTTAGAAAATAGCCATGAAAAACACAGGTTATACATACTTTAAAGTGCAGAGATATTAATGAAAAGATGATTGCCTTGAGATCATTCACCAGATAGTAAAACACTCTCAAGCCTTCAGGATCCTTACTGTTTTGCACGTCACTTAAAGATCCGATTTTAGCCGTCTATCGTCAACGTTAGTATTGGACCTAGCTCGCTGCTGATGATACGCACCTCAAATGAAATATGATACTTTCCCATGCGGACCTCTAGTTCTTGTTTACCGTCCCTGTTTTTCGGTGGCCATTTAGTGTCGTCTTCCTTGACAATTTCGCTCAACTCAAGGATCCGTCGAATTTCTTCCAACACTGCAGGACTCAGTGTAGCTGTCATTTATTAGCATCTAGTTCATTCTTCATCCAGTTTGACAATTATTACCTTCTTTACGAATTAACGAATCGTTTTTGTAGTTTGAGTTGTTTGCATATCGCAGGATTCCGCTTCGTCCGTCATCGTGTGTCCTGATATCGAATTCTATAATTGTCGCAAATCAGGTTAAAAAATGAACATGAAAGCCAACCAAAGTCTGTCCAAGTTCTTACCTAAAAACTCATGGCCAAATCGTCCTTGATGCCCTGAATAGTATCGCACATACAAAGGTTCCGAAATAGTAGATCGTGAACTGCGAGAGAGCTGAATTTGTGGTTGATTTGAGAGTTCCATTATATCTCCAATGTATTGTCCTCGTAGTCGACACCAGTCGGGTTTCTAGGCTTTTTGGACAGAAGCGTGATATTCTGGGTGATGGAACTTTTTCAGACCTTGAAGCGAAATATGCTAAATGTTCGTGTCTGGCCCTAACCCACAATCCTTGTGTCGCAATTCCCTTTTAGAGTGTCTGGACGCTTTTAGAAAGTCCAACTTAACTTGCCATTCACTCAAAAAAGTATATAAACAGAACTTTTTCCTTTTGATAATGCTGTTTTTTTCCCCTGTAATTTATTCTAAAAACTATCGTATTTATCATGACTGGTCAGACTAACGACGAAAAATATGAACTCATTACTAAAAACCTTCAGGAAGTTCTTAATGGTCAAATCATCAAGAACATCCTTGAAGTCGAAAATCGGCCTCTAAAGGTATACTGGGGTACTGCGCCTACCGGCCGCCCTCACTGCGGATACTTTGTGCCCATGATCAAGCTTGCTCATTTCCTTAAAGCTGGTTGTGAAGTTACTGTATTGCTCGCTGATTTACATGCGTTTCTTGATAACATGAAAGCTCCTCTAGAACTTGTCGAGTTTCGAGTCAAGTACTACGAGCTCATGGTTAAATCTATTTTGAAAAGCATTGGTGTTCCTATTGAAAAGCTGAGATTTGTTGTTGGAAAATCTTATCAGTTGACTCAACAATACACGTTAGATTTGTTTCGACTTTCAAACATTGTATCGCAAAACGATGCCAAAAGAGCAGGTGCGGACGTTGTCAAGCAAGTTGAAAGCCCCCTCTTGTCTGGGCTTATTTATCCTTTGATGCAAGCTCTTGATGAGGAATTCCTAGACTGCGATGCCCAGTTTGGCGGCGTTGACCAGCGCAAGATTTTCGTGCTAGCGGAAGAAAATCTGCCATCGCTTGGGTATAAAAAAAGAGCTCACCTCATGAACCCTATGGTGCCTGGTCTTACACAAGGTGGTAAAATGTCAGCTTCGGATCCTAATTCGAAAATTGATCTCTTGGAAGACCCGAAACAAGTCAAAAAGAAAAGCAATAGCGCTTTTGCCGCGCCCGGGATCGGTGAAGGAAACGGTTTGATTTCTTTTATTGAGTTTGTCGTGTTTCCAATTTATGAACTAAAAGATGGTAAACCCAGCTTTCGTATCGATAGACCTGAGCAATATGGTGGACCCATTACTTATACTTGTATTGATCAACTTAAAGCCGACTATACCATTGAGAAACTGTCTCCCCAAGATCTCAAACTTGGTGTTGCTGACACTATTAATGCCTTGTTGAAGCCTATATGCGATGAATTCTTAAACAATGAAGAATTCCAACTTATTGAGAAATCAGCGTACCCTCCACCTCCACCAAAGGTCAAGAAAGCCAAGAAAGAGAAAAACAAGGGATCCAAGTATCCAGGAGCAGCTCAAGATGAGATCACTAATGGCCTTGACAAAACTTCAATTTAGGTATAAAAAAACTATTTAGAAATTAGATTAAATCATCCAGTTTGCAACTTGAGTGTTCTGATTGGAATGACGTGCAATGTAGTTGGGAATTTCCCGTCGAAGCCACATAGTTTTAATGATATAGTCGTATCTCTGTTTGTTCAAAAACTGAGGACGCCCTCCACGTCTAAAAAAGTTAGTTAACAGATACAAAAGGAAGATTGAAAATAACATACCTGATGTCATCAGTTTCACCGTGTTGATCAAGGTAAGGAGCTGGCATATATGAACCATGACCAAAGCTCATGACAACAACATTGCTGCGTTTCGGTAGCAAAAATATACCAGTAGTACATAAACTACATTCAAACGCATGAGCATTACATTGCTCAAAGGATGAAAAGCTACCGGCTTGCATAACTGTGACTACCTCTGCACAGAATAGACAAATGGCGGGCTCAGTAAATTCTGAGTCGCCAGCGTGGTTGCGCATACCGGGCCATAAAAAAAATTCATCAAGTCGACTTGGAAGTCGAAGTAATTTCACAATGCCAGGATACTCGAGACGCGTTATTTTGTGTGAAGATCGGTCAGACACGAATTTCCTAGTCAATTCGTTTATTAAAATGATGATATCTTTGGACTGTTCCTCGGGTAAACTGAGGGTAATATCAAGGTTATAACCAATGATATAACCAAATTGCCTTAAAATAGCGTCAAAACGAGGAATCTTCAGCAAATCACAAAGCTTGTCAGCCTCGGAAGCGTTATCGTATTCTTTAAAATCACCTGAAGGTTTGAAATCATCACCGTACAACACATACATGAGAATTGATGCGCGACGCAAAAATGGTGTCACTAACTTCAGAACCATGGTATAAAGAATCGGTCCTAGCTTGGGATTGTTCCATATGAAGTCTGAGGATTTATCAAAGCCTGCTGACATGCGAACCTGAAAAAATAGACTAGCCAATCCTTTTACTACCTCCTCTTCACATGTGCGAAATACTGGAAGTTCGAAAAAGATAGGATTGGTAACCCAGGCACTCTTTGACTCGATCTCGAAAACCAATGCCAATACTGACTCGATAATTTGAGAAATGAAATACAATCTAATAGAATGGGTAACCGGCAATCCAGGGACTGAACCATAATAGAGAACACAATTAATGAAATCGCCAAATTGCATATCCCCAGCTATCAGCGAGCTACCAAATGACGGATGTCTAGAAGTACCATCCTCCAATCTGTCACTATAGCAGTAAGCAATCATTGTGCGAGTATAGTCAAGTAGAACTCGCAATGTTGAAAGTGACTGAGAAGGAATTTGATCTAGAATGAGGTGAGACGTGCTATTATTGTACCCAACACCTCTCAGAGACACCTCTAACTCAGATATAGTGTGACCCGCAACAGTACATATAAAGTCAGTCCTGAAAAAACTGGATTCTGTATAAGAGACCCCGTTTACTGGAAAGTGGATCCTATTTCCAGCAGAAACCAACACCTTTTCAAGTTGCTCCAAAGCTTTCTGATCACCAATGTTAGTGGGAAATGTACTTCCGTCAAATCCTAGCAATTTGCCGTAGTAAGGCTCTATTGAGTGAATTGTAGTTCCAAACAAGCAGTTTTCAAAGGATTTCCGGTTCTTTTTTGAAAAGTCGGAATCGTTCAAAAGAGATTTCACATATTCATCAAAAGTATTTGACGGTTCTGAGTTTTGGATAACGCTTCGAGTGTCGGGCTTCCATAGAATAGGAATAAAAGTGTTGTGCAATGACTGGCAAAGAGGACATTTGTGCTCATACTCCCTGGGAGGCCTTATCATCTCATCTGCATTTTCTTCTTCGTTGGATTGACGTGTGCTACGCTCGTGCTCGAGATAACAAGCATGGTGGACTGTATGACAGCAACTAATAAATGAAGCACCCTTATCAGTGTTCCCTTTAGGGAACCCGTGGCCAATTGCCTGTTTCTTGTTAAAAGCTCCTTTGTATTTGATCCAAGCTTCACTACCAGTAACTGGTTCAACTTCTGACTCCTCTTCATCAAGATTCTGTGTCATTCCAAAAGCCTCGTATACCCAATCTGGATCTTTAAATGGAACGCGGCGGACCGTGTTACTTTCTTGCACACTTCCCATGATACCAAACAAGTTATTTGAGTCGCACGGCATGCGACATATAATACATTGACTTCCAGAAAATGACCAATCGTTATTCTCCTTGGTTTCCAATTCAACATCTTCTTCGTCCTGGATCCGGGATTTATTCTTTTTGGCAAACTTCTTTTGCTGCTTTTGAAGGTTTGCAAGAACTCGCATTTGTTTCTTTTTGGCAAGCTTTTTCTTTTCGTTAGCCCGTTGACTCTCCTTCATGCCAGTTTCTTGTTGGGTAGGACTTGTTAGTTGAATATCACCAAGTCTCTCTTTGATATGTGTTTGTACCGTTTCAGGGTCCTTGGAATAGAGGAGCGCCAAGATTCGGTTAATCTGGGGCTTGCTACTACTAAATGACAGGTTAGAAGAAATCTGATACAAGAGCAAGACGACACTGGAGTTCTTATAATTCTGCCATGAGGAATCATATTTCGCGTTGAGTTCAACATTTTTACCCGTAGAGGGATCAACATAAATATCTTGACACATGTAATAGGCAAGTGTCACTGAATGTTCCTTGTCAGAAGAAACTGTAGTAATGTCATCAAGAGCAGCAGTATGCAGCAATCTCAGTGCAAGACTCAAAGGAACATCTCCTCCAGCTTCTTTTTCACTGTTTTTCAGAGCATGGGCAAAAATCTCATACATGAAACCAGCAAAACCTAATGAACGAGTAAATGCACCAAGTTTGACAAATGGCCCAGAAGTAATAGGCTCCAACACCGGTTCAATAACAATATCTTGCAAGGGTTGGGTAGTCTGATTATGGATAAATTGTTTGAGAACAGATTCTGCTTCATCCATTTGCGTTGATGTAAAGAAGATATACCGCGTATCAAACTGCTGCATGTATTCGGGCTTCAATTTGTAAGAACCGCTTCCCCGAAGTCCTGTAGGAGGTTTAAAAGTAGTAAGTTCATGTAAAACAATTTCAAACATTTCATCTTCGTGAAGAGAGTCGGGAACAATATCGCAAATCTCCGAGAAAGATAAT
The DNA here is from genome assembly GCA_030674515.1 of Geotrichum armillariae. Taxonomy (NCBI): domain Eukaryota; kingdom Fungi; phylum Ascomycota; class Dipodascomycetes; order Dipodascales; family Dipodascaceae; genus Geotrichum; species Geotrichum armillariae. Next base: position 6,069 of record JAKTYJ010000286.1, on the reverse strand, counting down.
GGTCTGAAGCCAAGACATTGAACTAACTCCCTGACGATATATTTCCGTGTTGTATCTTTTTGAGATAGGCCCATGAGCATGCGCCTTTCTGTAAGAAATGCAATAAGATAATGAAGGAAATTCTCCAACATATAGAAAGTTTGCTGCTCGTCATATGGATTGGATCCTTCGCAGTACCAGTTCAAAAGGCCCCATCGCTCCATAAGCAACATCAAAGAAGTTTCTGTGTTTAAGATAACTAGCGCAGTCTGAACCATGAAAAAGTCACGCATAAAAGCATCATCTCGTAGAAGAATTTGGCGATAATATTTCAGTTGGTGGCGAACGCTTTGTCCGTTTCGAACCCAGAGGCCAATTTTGATTTGAGAGAGAAGGACCAAGGTGCAGATGTTGGAGTCAAACATGAGGAGCTGATGGCCATCATCACCAACATCTGCTCCGAAAACATCTGAGTTAGGTAGCAGATTATCATTAAGACTTCTAGAGCTTTCAAATTTACCATATTGAATAAGGGCAGATAGATAAGCTTGTAGAGGATGGTGTAAACTTGTACTGCCGTCCAAAACACTAGATGACATAGTTTTGATGTTAAAGGTCCGGATATTTCCAATAGTAGTAGGAGCATTGCGAAAGAAAGAGTTTGATTCAAAGTTGTGAGTATCTTTAGCAGATTGATAAATTTGACATGATACCGCATTGATAGCATCCTCAGCTTGGTCTTTGGTACACTCTGAAATGCCAACAGCTACATTACTTGCAAATTTCAATACCGAAGGCATGACGGTGAAGTATTGGATCCACAATTCGTTTTCAAACTCAATGTGAACACCTTTTTCGCGTTTCAAAGGCATTACATCCTGGAAAATTTTCAAAATATCACACATTTGTTCATTTCGAGCAACATTAGCAGCAACGCAAGCTTTGTCGGTATTGCGATTTACTAAAAAGCCCAAGTCATAAAAAATTTGGGGAATTCGGCGGTTCTTCAGAGAACTCGGGTCAAGCGGGAGTCCGATTGAGAAGAATTCTGGAGTACCCATTCGACGCGTTGTAAAAAAATGTACCAAACCAGCCAAGAACTTGGAATAATAGTTGTGACTGCAAATGCTGGTAGCAATCGAAGGAGTGGTGAAGAGCTGGGTTGACAAGCTGCTGGCAATAGAATAGTCAGGCTCTCGATCGGACAACATGTACAATTCATTGACTTCCCAATAGATTTGGGCAAAGCAGTGAGCAAGAACAGGTTTGTATTCTGGGTTGGAAATTAGAGATGCAACGTAAAGATCTCTCAAATTACAACGCAAATTCTTCCATAACCGAAGATCAAAAAATATCAAGTACTGGACCCTGCAGTTTCTACCAGATTCAACAAAACTAATGGGCTCAGAACCGTTGTTTAGCCAATAATCTTTTGCTGGATATTTGGTTTGAACGACAGGATGCAATTGCCTATCATGACGGTAAGGTTGACAGGGATAAGTTCCAACAGTAGGAATGGCTGAGTCGACCAAAGAAGAACTAACAGTTGGGTCAAGAGGATTGTCAACATGTCGTCTTTTGAGAGTATCAACATAACTAGACATTCCTGTAAACCATGGTTTGATTAGTACTTTTGCAATCGAGGTACCTAGAATCTGATAGTCGTTGTTTATTGACGCAGTGGAAATATCTAAAAGCCAAGCTACAAGGCAGTCACACATTTCTTCTCTGAAATGGTCTTTAGTAGACCTAATAGTGTGGGCCAAACCAGTAACTGCCATATTTTCCTTGATGCTAAGGAGATTTTTCAAGTTACTGGAGAACTTCAAGGCAGCACGGCCATAACGATCAACTGTGTCCGCAATTTCTTCAGCAAATCCAGGGTCCGGGTTTATATATAGCTTAATCAAACTGATAACCTCAGTAAACGAATGGTGTGAATCATTCCAAATGACCAAAACATACTCGCCTTCATTGTCGGTGTCAGACACACCGTATACTTTCTCATATAACTCAGAAAGGCGTTCATTTTCGTTAATTTGTTCTTTGGAATGGAATCGCTGAAGTGTAATGTCTGAAGTAGATAAAATATCAATAGTAAAGTCAATAACAGTCTCAATTGTAGCAAGAATTGCGTTTGATAATTCGTCTGGAATAGGTGCAACAACAGAATCTTCAGGTTCGAAGCTTTTACAATTAAGATCAGTATTCCATGCTTCGCTGTCTCCACAGTCGCAAATACCACCATTGTCACTGCTTTGAACGTGAACGGAAACTTGATGGCCAGTATGATCATCTTCATTATAGCAAAAAGAGCAGAGCACACATGTTTCATCTATAGCGCAAGTTCTAGAGACGTTAGAATGTTTTAGCAATAAGAAATCAAGTACTAACAAGCACATAAAAGTGGCTTCACCCTTTTTAAATTTTCGATTGCAGGGTCTACCGGGATGAGAGCCATCCGAACTGGTATTATCCTTCATGATCCAAGTTTCAGCTTCTAAAGGATTTCTGGAATCATAGTCTGGAAAGAATGTTTTAATGTATTTGCCATTGATCGAGGCGTGATGAAAGAGTGCTTTGCGAATTTCTTGTCGTACATTGTCTTCAAATCTATAACCAAAATTTTCATGGCACTCTGCTAGATACCTTCGCAAAGAGCTAGTAATATTCGGAATCAAATCCTCAGCCATGACGGGTATCAGAGGTATGAAAGAGCAAATTTGTCGAGATGTCGGAAAAGTTAAAGGTTGGTAGGAGGAAGTAGGCAAAAAATTTAAAGAAAAATTGGGAAATATCCCACAGTGAGAAACACTTACATCTGATTCCTTAGCATGAAAGACTCAAATGAATTTAAATAAGCTACGATAACAGAGACTTACAAGCATTCACTAGTAAAGCAAAAAAAGCTCTTTACTCCAAGTAAAAGGAATACTTGGTAACATGACTACTAATAAGAATTCCAGAAAAAATGTATATTGGATCGAATTATTTCATTATTTTGTCATGCTCTAGTAAAGTTTACTCTTCGTCCTCCTCCTGGACATATTTGGATCTGATATCCTTCCATTGTTTCTATTGCCAAAAGTTAGAAGGATTCTGCTCAACATTGCGCATAAAACTTACACCGGCGTTGACACTGTCGTAGTAGCTGTCGACAATCTTGTTGAAACCACTAGAAAAGGTATTAATGAGAAGCTTCTTGAAAAGACTTTGTTTGAAACATACACGTCGAAGAAGAAAGAGCTGGCAAAGACGGTTCCAACAAAGATGGAGTTACGTCTGAAAATAGTGTTGTAGATGGTAGTTCCGAAAGACTAGAGAAACATAGTTAGTCATAGAAGATCAAGCAGTCAGAATAAACTCACCATTGTGAATTATCAAGTCGTGATGTTGGACAAAATGCTGGTGGGAAAAAAAAGAGAAGAAAAGAAAAAAAACAGAGGAGGTTTGGAAAGTTGAATAGTTGACTAGTGATTGGCTGGCAAATCGAATCACGTAATCCAGACATTATGAAAATCTTGCTTCATTTTCAAGTCTCCAGGCATATCTTAAACACTTTGGTCTAGCACTATGTCGCTTTCAGAGTCGCCTTCAAAAGTAGTATCGCCTTCTGGGATTCAGGATGACGGTCAAGGAAACCGGTATGTTGGTGGAACAGTACGGGAAGATGGGAGCGTGCGAAAAGTCTACAAGGTGAGGTCTGGATATACTCCGACTGAAGATGTACCCAAATATGTGTCAATAGGACGACGACGTTTACAGGGAACTATACCAGGGGAGACTGACGTGGAAAATGAGGCTCCTGTTAGAAGATTTAGTCCTCATTTGGCTAATATCAACAAGATTCTACAAGGTAGCGATAAGGAGGAGCCAGGACGATTGAGAAACAAGAATACGACACGAAATGATAAACCTTTGTTGAAAACCGATTCTGAATTTCCTTCTCTTGGATCGAAGCCAAATTGCAATGACTTGGTTGAGTCTATGGGTCGTTTGAACATTACGCCTGTTCAGAAAGCGTCAAGAGGAAGTGGAGACATTAAGACTACAAACAAGTCTGATGAGACCAAGAAATCACCAACTACTGAAAGGATTTCAAAAGAGGCTACAAAAACAAGCCCCCCTAAGCCCGAGGCAGATGCTAAAACGGCCTCTGAAGTTCCAACAGCTAGCAGGGGTAAATACATTCCACCCTGGAAACGACAATGAAATAAGATTCATACTAAATCTTGCCACATTGTTGTGAATAGAACACAGAGTGGACAAGACACTTGCATTTGTTGACTTTAATGACGACTCTAGGATATTTATTGGCTTTATTTATTTTAATGACTTACATTCACACACACATTTATCATTACATCAATCTATTCTCTGAAAACTCTCATTTTATAAAGCGTTTCCTTGGATTTCATATTCTCAAGTTGAGTAGCCAAGTTAGAAACATTTCCTTCTAGCTCAAAAATCCTTGCTTTGAAGGCATCAAAAATATGTTCATACTTGATGAGGTGTTGGCCGATCGCTTGCTGAATTCTAGCATCCATGGCATTTTGATGCTGACGATGAGGTGTTTCGTTAAAGCGAATTGATGTTGCTCGAGGAGTGTTTGCGCCTTCTTGGCTTTCTTCTTCATTATTTGTGAAATCTGTCCAAGTACTCAGATATTCAACATCACTTCCATCTGCATCGTCATAGTTATCCCCGTTATATTCAACAGCAGCTGAAGCTGGTTGAATGGCAGGAATCGCAACAACTTGACGTGGAAGCCCAAGTGGAGGAGCTGTAACCCTGATAGGAGAGCTGCTAGGACTAGTAAGATCCAAGTGTTGCGTAAGAAGAGTTTTTACAGTCATAACTTCTCGATCTTCAAAAATGACTCCACGTTGATTCTTTTTGTGTTTTGTGTCTTTCTCAACTGGTCTAACAACGTTTTCAACGCCACTATCGTCGTCAATAATCAAGGATTTAACGGAGGGTGGTCTGCTGGAAACAGATTTATAAGTACACATGCTGCTTGCTCTAAATAGTTCGGGATTTCCATCTGCACCTCTCTTGTTAAATTTAGCTGTCATTTTATTACCATTTGAGCCAGTGCCGACAGCAGAGGAAGCAGTAGAAGCATTCCCAGTAACTTTGATGTACGGAAACATAATTGAAGGAGCCATTGCAATTCAAATATACTAGAACAAACTGCAGAAAACCTGTAGGCAAACAACATACTTTTCCCCCATATTTATATAAAAAGAGGTATTATCTTTTAAATATTTCTCATAGTACTAACTTTTTATTTACAGCCACCAAACAAAGCAAGTCTAGCTGGAACTTTTCTCTACCAAAGAGCTATATCTCTTATGGCTCTTACCGCCTGCTCTTTTCAAACTCTGTTGTCTTTTAGCTTCCATCTTGCAATTTCGCTAAGGAGCCTCTTTCAAGTTTGTGACACTTTCACTTTACAAACCTCTTGATATTCCCATTCACAGGTAATATCAATCCTTTTTTATATAAAAGTTGCTTCTCTATTCTTAGCCATTATCATTTTTTAACATGGCTCATGTTTTAATTGTTCACTCTTTTACGTGTTTGTGACACAAGACTATTTTAACCTCTCTCTTGTATAGTGAAAAAAAAAAAAGATGAAAGTCGATTGTATTTATAGAAACCTTGTCCTTCATATTGATTCCTCATATATATAAAAGCTGTTGGTCAATCGTTTCTTGATGTTTTTATAAATTAATTGCCATTGATAGCTTAATTTGATTTCATAGTTTTAATGCAAGCTCTGCATTATTTTCCAATGAAGCCTTTTTATTTACATTCTAATTATACAAGAACCAATTTTTTTTGATTTTTGTTTGAATCCAATCTCTAGTTTCACTCTATATTCTAGGAGAAATTGTGCTAGCATGGTACACGAAATGAAAGTTCAACACTGCCGTGTAAGTTTTAGAGCTCAATCAACATAAGCTATGGACGCGGATAATATGAAAGTGGAGGATTGACAATTATTGATTAAAACGAAAGTGCTGGTACACTTGTGATTGAAATTCCCCTCCTAAGCCTGCATAACTACCATAATTTTAATACGAG
>JAKTYJ010000285.1:0-11715 GCA_030674515.1 Geotrichum armillariae | reverse complement strand
GGGCATCAAATTTTTTCTCCCAACTTTCCAATATCAATTTTTCAGTTTTTTTAAATTTTCATCTTCAGATCAAATTCTCAAGCATTATACAAAATGGCAAAGAAAGACGATAACAAGAAGCCTGGCAAAGGTGGAAAGCCAGAAATCCAAAGAAAGGCAGTCACCAGTGACCCCCGTTTCTCTCGCGTTCACAATGACCCAAGGTTCAACATGCCCAAGCGACGGGACATGAAGGTTACGATCGACGAACGATTCAAAGACAAAATGGCTGTTGAAGAGGATTTCAAACGCAAGACTGTGGTCGACAAGTATGGTCGTAAGGTTGCCCGTGATTCCTCGGAAAAGGAGCTGAAACGGTACTACAATATGGATGATGAAGAAGAAAAGGACGAAAAGAAGAGTGCCAGTGAAAGTGGAAGTGAAGCTGATAGTGAATCTTCTGAGAGCGAGGCTGAGGAGAAAAAAATTAAAGGTGTTTCCAAAAAGACAGTGAAAGCTAAAAAGTCAAATATTCCTGAACTTGCTTCTGCTAGTGAAAGCGAAAGCGAAAGTTCAAGTGAAGATGAAGCAGTTTCTGGATTCAGCCGAGCACGTGGTCAGGATTCCGATGTTTCTGAGAGTTCTGAAGACGATTCCAGTGACGAAGAAGACGAAGAAGAAGATTTGGTCATTGAAGAAGAAGAGGTTCAAACCGGTGAAGAGACTAAGAGTATTGCTGTTGTCAACCTCGACTGGGACAATGTGCGAGCAGTCGATCTTATGGCTACATTTTCCAGTTTTGTTCCTGCTAGAGGCCGGATTGAATCGGTTCAGATTCTCCCCAGTGAATACGGAAAAATGAGAATGGAACAAGAGGATCTCCAAGGACCGGCTCCTGAGCTGTTTACCAGTAAAAAGAAAAAGAAGAATTACGACAGCGATGACGAACTCACTACCAAGGATCTCATTGAAGAAGACAAGGGTGAGGAAGTCGACAGTAAAACTCTGCGTAAATACCAGCTGCAACGTCTGAGGTATTACTATGCTGTTGTAAAGTGCGACAGTGTCGTTACCGCCCGTAACATTTACGACAGCTGTGACGGAACAGAGTTTGAGGCTACCGCCAATTTCTTTGATCTTCGTTATATTCCAGATGATATGGAGTTTGACGACGAACCCCGCGACAAGTGCACAATGGTACCTGCTGATTACAAGCCTAATTACTTTGTTACTGATGCCCTACAACACTCAAAAGTTAGACTCACTTGGGATGAAACTCCAGTTGAGCGCATCAAGTTGGCCTCCAAGGCTTTCAGTCAAAGAGAAATCGATGATATGGACTTTAAGGCATACCTTGCCAGTGATAGTGACAGCGGCGCCAGTGATAACGGCGAATCCCGCGAGGATATGAAAAGCAAGTACAAGTCGTTATTGTCAAATAGTGAATATGGTTCACTCTTAGACGGCGATGCCAAGGATGATGTCGACATGGAGATTACATTTACACCAGGGTTGGATAGCAAAAAGGTTGCTGTCGCCGACAGTGAGAGTGAAAAGGAAGAAACCACCATTGAAAAGTACAAGAGAAAGGAGAAGGAACGACGACAGCAACGCATGGAAGAGTGGAAGGCCAAGAATGGCGAGGACAGCGAAGAGGACAAAAAGAAGAGCAAGAAGAACCACAAAAACAAGAAAGCTCAGCCTACTGCTGAAGAAGCTAAGAAGACTGCTGAGCTTGAACTTTTGATGATGGAAGACGACGAAAGCTCCAAGATCAAGCATTTCGACATGAAAGAAATCATCAAAGCTGAAAAGAAAGCCAAGCGTAACAAGAACAAAAAGAAGGGTTCAGACGAACCTGAACCTTCTGGCATGGACTTTCAAGTCGACGTCAAGGATGACCGTTTCAATCAACTTTTCGAAAGCCATGAGTTTGCTATTGATCCTAATCAACCTCAGTTTAAAAAGACTTCTGGTATGGAAAAACTCCTGGATGAACGTCGCCGAAGAACTCATAGCAAACCTGCTGTTGAGCCCGAGGCAAAGGCGCCTAAGAGTAAGTACGCTAGTGATGTCTTTTCGGCCGCTCAAAAACGTAAGCATGATGGTGACCAGTCGATTCAAGATCTCATTGCAAAGGTCAAGCGACGCACCAAAAAATAATCATCCAACCATATAGATTTTGTATTTAAAAGTAATTCTGCTTCGTTCATCAAAGTAAAGTTAATGCGCCGTTCAAGTATAACCGTGTCACGTGTCGCTTTCCTACCCATGGCTGAAGTATATAATCCCTTTTGGAACTCCTATTACAAGCCACGCTTCGAGTGTTTCTGCTTCTACCATTATCATGCAGGCGAAGCCTACTGTTACTTTGTTTGATCTGTTGACAGGTCAGGCCGCTCACTCTGTTGGATCGCCTAGTGACATCGTATCCTTTAGCACTTTCAAAAGAGTTTCTGTCCTTCCTCATTAAGACACAGATGAGTCTGAAGCAGATCTTGAAGACGCAGCTCTCTTGAAATTACCTTTAGATTTTGCCTCTCTATCACTCAATGACCAACTTAAACTGTGATCAAATTGGACTGACGGTGCCTCGCTGCCCAAACTAGAGAAAACGCGATGGCGCATATGGCTTGACAAATTTAACCGATTAGCCAAGGTTACGTGCTGCAAATACATTTTCTTTGCAAAGGTCATTCCAACCCGAATCACCAAGTCTTTACATCATCATGAGCGTGAACTATGGTGGAGAAATATTCTTTTGAACTGCATTGAGCCTGAACACCATGAATGGCTTTCTAAAGAGATTGATGAACTATTTCAGTGGATTCAAGTGAAGGTTGCTTTCACGAAATGTAAGGACATGTTCGATCTTGAGGATGCGTTTGATGGGACCATTAATCGCCGCTTCAAGGAACCAGTTGCTGATATTGTTGCCATAATTAGGTCTATTCGCCTGGAACTCAGTGCTCTTGGAATGCCAACAGATACTTGTTCATTAGACACAAAGTATGGCAGTTGATGGGCTATCGTTATTCTAGATTGGCCAAAACTTGGTATACATCTTGCTTTGAAGTACCCATTCCAGAGCTTCTTCACGAAATTAAATCAGCTGAGAGAGAACATCTCAGACGACAGCGTCAAATTTCACAGGCTAAAGTTAATGCACCAGTATGGTTCAGCCGTGCACACCCTAACCACGCATTTTTGGACACGTCCTTCAAAAAGAAAAATGCACCGAATAAAAAAAACTGAATTCCTCTTTAACTTTTGCCAGATCATCTTTCTCAACCTCCTTCAACAAAATGTATTCTATTTCGGCCGTATTGTGCCTGTTAGTAGCACTATGTATTCACCAAGTCACAGCATTCCACTTCTATCTTGGTGGTGACAAACCTCAAGAACAATGCTTCTTCCAGGACCTTCACGAAGATACCGTCCTTGCCAGTATGTTCTCAATGATGTTCAGTATATTATGCGTTTTTCTCTAACATTTCTCTCCAGCCAAGCACCATGCTATGGAATTTGACGAAAACACCAACCAGTACAGCCGACCCTCCAGTCTTTACCTGCAAGTCACTATTGAAGAAGTTTTTGACAACAATCATCGCGTCTACTCTCAGAAACTTGAGGCTATTGGCGATGCCACTTTCACTGCTTTTGACAGTGGTGAGCACAAGATTTGCTACCGCGCCATGTCTGGTGGTTGGTTCCATCCCTCCAAGGTGAAGGTTTTCCTTGACGTTGCTCGTGGTACCGGTGCCCATATTGATTCTACCAATTCCAAGAAACTCAACACTCTCGCTGAGCGGGTCAAGGAGATTAACTCAAAGATGGAGCATATCAAAGAGGAACAGCATTTAATGCGTGAACGTGAAGCCAGTTTCAGAGATCAGTCCGAGTCAACTAACTCCAATACTATCAAGTGGACTATTCTCCAGGTCTTTGCCTTGGGTGCTACTTGCGCATGGCAGCTACACCATCTTAGAGGATTCTTCATGAAGCAAAAACTCGTCTAATTGATTTATTTATAATTTTACATGTATTTTAGGCTGGGATAAATGTATAGGGGTTTTTTCTAGTATCTTGTAATTCGTAGTTTTCGGCTTTGGGACTCGCTTCTTTTGACAAGACACTTTCATTTTGTGCTACCAAGCCGCCCATGGAAACGAAAACTCATAATGGTAGAGAGAATAGCTCAGAAGAGGTGAATAGTAGCAACATGGGGAAAAATCCAGCAGGAGGAAAGGAAAATAACGACTCAGAAGGCAGTATTGACGACACTAAAGGCGGGTTCACGGATGTTAAAAATGGCGGGTTGGTGATTTCGCACACTGCCTCAATGCCTATTCGACCTATTGATCAACGATTTCAAACTCGATTCAGTTTTTTAACGTCAAGTCGAAGCAATTCAAACTCAACCCCACAGTTTCATGGCGATATCTCGAATTTGAAAGAAACAATCCGATGGGATAAACTAAGAAAAATATCCAGTCAAATATTTTCCGAGTCTGCCGCAAACTTGTATGGTAAACCAACGTGCCTTTTGACAGCTTCCGTGATAGTAGTCGGAACATCAAGGGGCCTGGTACTTGTGTTTGACTACCATCAAAAACTGAAATCAATCATTGGACCCAAAACAAAGGCATTGAAATGTGGTGAAGTCACATCTCTGGCAATCTCTGATGACTTTTCATATATCGCGTCGGGCCACTGTAATGGTCATATCTTTACGTGGGAACTGGCAAAGCCTTCAACCTACAATATCCACGTTTATCCCATTAGCCATGGCATATCGCGCAAATCAGATGGACATATTTTGGGTACTAAAGTTATTCACTTGAGTTTCGTTGCAAAACGACATAGCGCTTTGATTTCTGGAGATGTGGGTGGAATGGCTTTTAGTCACGACACTGTCCGCACGCTTATAGGACGAACAGTGTTGACCCGAAGAATCATGGGAAGGTATCCACAAACCCAACAGAACGCAGAATTAAAACCGACAACGCTGCTCGCATGTGCACCATTGCCTCATGGGTCTATGGATCGAGTCACAGATGAAATTTGCTTGGTCGCTATTATGACTCCAAATCTACTGGCCTTAGTTTCAGTTTTGCCCACTCCTCAGACTCAATTTAAATCAGGAAGACCTAAATCTGTGTCTAATGCAATGGGGCTGAGTGGTTGTTTAGCGTGGTTTCAGGCGTTTGGTTCGAGTAATCCACGCCTTGCTTATTGTTGGTCAAATGTTTTGACTATAATGGAGGTCACAGCGACCAAAAGTGATAACTCAGTTTCAATAAACTTAGCGACTCCAAAACGGTATATTGGAGAAGAAGCCATTGTGTCAATTCAATGGATTAGCGAAAATATTATTGCGTTAGTTACTGTCACGCAGTTTTTACTACTCTTAAACTACAATACCATGACTGTTGCAACTACAATAGATTTGGCCAACAAACACATTTTGCATCATGATTATTTCTCACACGCACTGGAGAATCTAACAATTATCGATCCTGTATCCGAGCAAGTTCTCCCTGTCGTCGCTACAGATGCATATTTCAATAGTATTGGCAGTTTCAAAGGCAAACTGTTTTTAATGGGCAATTATGAATTTGTGATTGGTTCTATTTCGAACTGGGCGGACAAATTGTTGGATACAATGGAGGTGGGCGATTATAGAGGCGCAATAGAGCTGGCTACAAGTTATTACTTGGGCACTCAGGACTCAGCAGTAGTTGGGTTGCCTGAAGACGACAGTGAGCGCAAATTTCTTGTAATCAAGAATCTTCCAGAAATGATTATAGCGTCAATTCGCTATACGTTCAACGGATCGCGCCCGACTGATGAATTGCAGAAAAAACAATGGCTAGAGCGACTTCATGGACATTCCAAAACATGTTTTAATGCATGGGAGGCAATTGGAAAACCAGACGACCTGTTAGAAGAAATGTTTGAGCTGTATGAATTATCGAGTAATTCCTTGGTTTTCTTTGAAGAACTGGCTACTCATATATTGAGCGGCAAAGTTTCATACATTCCACCCAGCATTTTTCATGAACTGGTCAAACAATACGTGGCCATTCCTGCGTTTCAAGAAAAGCTAGAAGAGTTGATCTGTTCTCTAAATGTCAAATCACTGGATTTGGATTTCACGATTTCTCTTTGCAACGAGCATCATCTCAAAGATACATTGATTTACATTTGGAACCACGCACTTGAGGACTTCATGACGCCTTTCGTTGAGCTTGTTGAAATTATAAAAAGCCAGAAAAACACAGAGGAAGCCATGAAAATATATCCTTATATTTCATACATTCTGACAGGCCGCGTTTATCCAACAGGAAATTTCTTTGAAAGCACTGAGAACTCCTTGAAAGCCAAATGCTACGTTTACTATTTTCTTTTCAGTAATGTTAATATTTCATGGCCAGATGGAGGGCCTCTAATTACAACTGGTACTGATAAGGAGCATGAGTATCCATACTTGCTGCTTCTGATTCAATTCAATTGCTCTGCTTTTTTTTCTGCTTTGAACGAAGTGTTTGAAGACTCGTTTTTGAATGACACAGATACAAATGGTTTGGTATCTTCAAAAACAAACAAAGTTGCCGCGTTTGGGAACTCGATAAACCGACAACGAATCATAACCATTTTGGTTGACTTGTTCAATAATGAAGATGAGTTGCTATCAAAAGAGCTAATATTTTTGGACATTTTCATTGCAAGGAATTATCCAAAGTACGCTCAATTCATTGAAATTCCAGAAACTGTGTTGGCAAAAGTCTTAAAAGACGTTTGTGGCTGCATAGACGCTGAGTTGAAAGAAGATTGTGAACTCGCCGCTGAAGCACTGTTGTCCAAATACAAACCTGAAGGTGATGATTTGGCTAAAACTCTAGAACTTCTTTATGAAGGAGGGTTTTATCATGTGCTGGGATATATTTACAAATCTGAAAAAGCGTATGCAAAGCTTTTGGAAATCAGTTTACTACAGGATACGACTACTATCGATTCTACTATTATGTTGGATATAATCTTGGACGGACTCAAGAGTGTTACCGAAAAAAAAAGGATAGAAACCGTTATTGCTAGCCATTTTGAAGGTATTATTAGACGTGTGGACTGGCCACGATTTGTGAGGATTGTGTCTAAATATGCCCCAGCTTTGCATGGTAACATTCTTAATGTCAAAGAACATGAGGTACAAGAGAAATATGTTGAGTTTTTAAACAAGACCAAATCTGGAATTCCGGAAGATCTGAGTGAAAAATTAGAGGAGTGCTTGCGTATTTAAACATGATAAATATAATATAATGCATTTTAGGAATATCTTTAGATCTTGAGCAAGAGAAAAAAAAATCAGCTTTCAAGTGTAAATGATATATATATATATTTCTACTCGAGAGTCAAGACATCTATAAAACAATCATTTCACAAAATGGAGTAAATTAAAACTGCTTAAGAGCTTGAACAAGATCATTTGTAAGATCCTCTACATCCTCCACACCAATTGAAATTCTCAACAACGTACGCTGAATCTGGTCATCCGACATGGCACGCCATTCAATCAAAGACTCAACACCACCCAATGAAGTAGCATGATGAAAAAGTTTAGCTTTAGAAGGCAAGGCGCGTGCAATTTTTTCATTGCTGACTTCAATTGAAAAAACAGGGCCTCCGCCTAAAGGCAATTGTTTCTTCACAAAGGGTTCGGTCTGCAAAGAAGCATGGTGGATCTTGGTCAAAGCGGATAATTCAGATTTATGTTCGTTCAGGTCCTGTTCGATCTTGAGTGTATTAGCGACTTGTCGGCGCACACGCAAATCATAAGTGCGCAGTGACCGAAGCATGAGCCAGGATTCCATTGACGCTGTAATGGTTCCAAGGTAATTCCTATCACTATGCAAAAGGTCAGCAATCTTTTTTGATTTCGTGACAAGCACACCGGCGAGTAAATCACTGTGTCCGCCGAAATATTTGGTCCCTGAATGCATAATCATGTCCACATCGAACTCAAACGGAAACTGCAAGGGGGCTGGTGCAAACGTGGAATCGAGCAACAGGTAGGCGCCCCGTGAATGAGCCAGTTCCACGTATTTAGTGATATCAAGAGCGATTCCGAATGGGTTGATAGGTGTCTCCAAGTGCACAACATCGCCTGGCTGTAGCAACTCAGGGTCAGCTGTATCGATATCATGAACCTTGACACCGTAGTTTCTGGTCAAGATATTCAGGATGGCATGACAACCGTGGTAGGCTTTACCAACAAACACGTTTTTGGGATTATAGTAAACCATTGCCGCGTGGAACGCTGACAAGCCTGACGAGTAGACAACGGCATGGCCATCTAGTAATTCTGAGAGTACTTGCTCGATACGCGGAACCACAGGTTGTGAGTGACGTGAATAAACTGCTTCGGAGGGGTATTCACCAGTCTCGTTTATTTCCTGAGCGGTGATTAGTTTGGCTGGATCTTCATTGTAAGAGAAAGTGGTTGAGACGTGGAGTGGAGATGCGATATCGGAGGTGAGTGCAAGATGATCGTCAGCGTGGACTGCGAGAGTAGCAGGTTTGTAGTTTTTTGTCATTGTAAGGTTTATGAATTTGAATTTCTAGTTGCTGGTTTGAAGATGAACAAGTTTTTGAAAGCAAGATTTAAAGGGCAAAATATATAGTTGAGTAGCTTTCATTGCAGCTCGATTTCATGACCAATGTCCAGAAGGGTCACCTATGGGTAGGAAACAGCGAGCATCATAAAATTTCCGCGATTGGGCAAAGTTTATTCTGAACTTATCTCTGTCCCAAAATAAGTGTGTCATTTTAACTTTCTACATTTGAAACTTGTATACCTCCAGATCCAGTCTGGAGTACTTGAAAATAATTTATAGAAACTGGCCTGTATTTTCTCCATACTGGCTTTAAACAGTAATCTTTTCCAGAAGCTCTGCAATTTCACCCACAGCCGGCAACCTCTGATCTCTTCCCACGCTCGCACTTGCTGTCATGTTATAATGCATCTGTCTTGCTTTCTTAGCCTCCAAGCTCCTCCTTCTTAACGACTCTTCATTTACCATATCCTTTTCAACTCTCCGAAACCAATCTGTCTCCTCTTCATACACATACACTTCCCAACTAACACCATATGGTTTCGGTTCTAAACAGTACAATGTATGCAAAGGCACATCCAAATCACCAATTGCATCGCGACCCAAGTTCATAAAGTATGCGAGCAAAACACGACATACGACACGGTGAGCTATTATCAGAGCATTATCTACCATTCGTTCCACTTCCACAATGACGGGGCGTAAACGGTTAATGACATCGAGATACGACTCACCACCAGGACCAGGATACCGGTAACGCACTTTGTCAGACATCCTTGCTGCGTACTCCCTAGGGTATCGGGCTTGAATCTGGGGGTATGTAAGACCGTCACAGATGCCTGCACCAAGTTCGTTTAACATGCGCATTTGTTTAACATCAAAAATGTCGTCGTTAAAGTACTCGCCGGTCTGAATCGACCGCTGCAGCATGGACGTCCAGACACAGAAATTGGGTTCTTCTGGTTCATTAGTCGGCGTAAGAGGTTCGGATCTTTGTAAAATACGTTTACGGTCTTCTGAAAGTTGGATCTGGCGGAGATGGAATTCATTCTTTTGGTGTGTCATGAACCGTGCTGCCGCTGCTGCAAATTTGCGACCTCGGTCGGTTAGAGGCGCGTCACCGCCAATGCGGCCCTCCGCATTGTCTTCACTTTCTCCGTGTCTTGTAATCCAGATCTGACGTTCTGCCAGATTGAAATTCAACAGAAAGAACACGGCCTGGCCTGCCAGGAATCCTTGGATATTGCAGCAGACCACCTTACGACCCACGTCAATCATCTTGATGTACTGAAAGGCGTCGTCTGCTTCTTCTTCTGGGCCGATTGTTTGGTACACTTTCTCATAGTTGCGCATGCGTGAGATAAAGTCGTTAATTGCCACATCTGTGTCCACATGTTTGTAGTCTGGACCTGACAGTTTCAACCGGATATTGGCTTCAATAATTGAGTTATCAGAGCAAACAGACTCTAAAAACAAGACCTTGAGGCGCCCTCCTGAACGCACTTTGATGCGCTCCAATACTTTCCTTCGTCGTGCAATGGTTGTGTTTGTGGCATCCAAGATGCCCACACTTCCATTTCCCTCTAAAACGTAATCCAAGAGATCCTCGAGCGTATCCATAGCCCAATGTTCTCTGAGAGCAAACGTCTCAGAATTATCTGGCGCAAAGAACTCTGCCGATTGTGCAGTCTGAGCAGGAGTAGTGTTGCCTTTAACAACGCTTGGTTTCACATTTTCCTGGTCCTCATCAGGTAAAGGACCCTTTGAAGGCCCTACATTCTGGTTTGTGCTCCTTCGTTTATTGCCCACGTTAAAGATCTTTGTGCTATGTTGCTGCCAATTCAAATACCTACACAGCTTGTTTGTGACGTACGATTTACCGCGTGCTGGCAGACCAACCATTACAATAACCAATTTGGCTTCCACATCTTGAGCAGCAATAGATCCATCTGGTGATGTCTTAGACCTCGTTAGACCAGGGACGTCCAGTGTTGTAGACATACGTCTGGGCTGGAGTTGTAGTGGAGATACATGGCCTGGGACGTGTATTTGCTTTGTAGTTGTTGAAGTCAAGGTGGGGTCCTGTCCGTTGGGAGTTGAGCCGCAGGAGGAGGCCAATACCCCACTACAAGACGAAACCACCGACTCAGAAAGAGAAAGATGATCTGGGTTCTGTAGAAGAGGTGAGTTTGTATTTGAAACCATTGGCGTGTCTGATAATGGATGGCGATTGAATTTAGTTACAGTCATTGTGATGGTTGAAAGTAATTGAGAAGAAGTAATAAGAATCAAGTTAAAAATGAAGAGAAGAAAAGAACAAGATATAAAAATCAAAATATACAATTTGAATTAATTTTTTTTTTCTACGACAGAGCTCTCTGCTGTTGAGAGAGAAACAACGTGGTGCTTCCGTCGTCTCCTGTTTGTTGGTGAAGGATTCCTGATTCAGGGACAATCTGCAAAACAACATCATCAACTTTTTGTTACTATCCCAGCAACCGTAAGGTCAGTTCTACGGTCGCAAACGTTCCAGCCGAAGCAGGCATTGCACGTAGCAACGTAGGAACGATACCACGCCATAGGCCTCCCCAACCTTGTCCACGCCAGGTTTGTTTAAATGCTTCAACTGCACTACCTTTGTACTTGCTTTCGGTTGAAAACGCATCAGACTGGACTTTGGATTTAATCACGTCTAGAGGATAAGAAGCCAGCCATAATGCTTCACCAGCAAGAGCTCCATATAGCATGAGCTGCCAGGTAGGAATACTATCTCTTCCCTGTGAACGTCGTTTTATGGTCTCATTCATCAGAAACTCATAAGTAAGAAACCAGACTCCATATGCTTGAGATTCACGAAGGAGAGTAACGCCAAAACCTCGATAAAGACCTTTGAAGAGTCCATGATCTGACCAAATCTTGCGTACAGCATCTATAGGTCCATGATACAGTTTCTTTTCACCTGTTGGTTGCGTTTGAAGCAGAATACGAACCTGTTCTACAGGTGCCGTAATGACCGTATTAACAGCACCCGCAAAGGCACCCGCCAGATAGAATTGTGGATAACTTAGCGTAGCTTGACCTGGATTCAGACTCAATAATTTTCGTTTCATTTCGTGAAAAGCGT
>JAKTYJ010000284.1:0-11720 GCA_030674515.1 Geotrichum armillariae | reverse complement strand
GTAATTTAAGCACAAAATAAAAATTTTGGGTTTTCCGCTTGTCCCTCTTCAACTCAGATTTTTTTTCAGACTCACTCCTTCGTCTTCTATATCCTTTCTATCACAAACTCGTGTCTATTCAACCCTGGTCACTAGTGTACATAACTATTCTACTGATTTAGTGAGATAGCCCATCTCCTTGCATTTTTCTAGTTAGGGTTGCAGGGCCCAGCAATATCAAAGCATATCTGACTTTTCATTTCTTCAGCCTCCCGCAATCACCATCTAATAGCATGGATCCAGGGACTGGCGATACAGGCCTTGGTGATACGCCTCCAAATGAGATGAATTCTCCTGCAAACTCTGGCGTCAAACCTGACCCAGAAAGCAATGTCAAAAACAGCTTTCGACGTGTAAAAGCGCGTTCCTCTAGGGCTTGTGAAGTGTAAGTTTGTACTAATGTGCTAAACATGCCTCTAACCCTCTTATAGTTGTCACGCTAGAAAAGTCAGATGTGATGTTGAAAAACATCATCCTTGCACGGTAAGTCCCGCCCTTGGTTGCTGTATCTTCCTAACCTGCTTAGAATTGCGCTGCATTTGGATGTGAATGCCGGATCCCTGAGCCCAAACGTCGCAAGGTTCCTGTTCGTCGCAAGTATGTGCCTTTTACTTTCCTACCTTTCCCTGTCTAACACTCTCTAGATTCAAGGCATCGGAATCGGAAAATCCTGAATCGCCGAAAGTATCACAAGACCCCAATTCAATATCTCAGTCGGAAGCTGCTCCTTCGGTGCTTCCAGAATCAAATTCTCCCGCTCTTCTAGAACTAGCTCCTCCAAAGTCAGTTTTAGAGCGAGAAGCCCCGCTTGAGCCCTCGCCAAAGAAACAAATGCCTTCCAATCCCAATAACCAATCTCGCCCTGAAGAAGCCTGGATGCATGCCCCCAAAGCACAATCCGGAAACCCCTCTGGTGCTGTTGCTTTTCTTGGATCCTCTTCAAACGTCAATTTGCTGTTTGAACCCCATGAAGAAGGAGAAACTTTTCACTATGAATTACCTGATGGTCTTGGAGACAATTCTCCTCGCTTAAACGAACTCGACAATGAAGAGCTTGAAATCCTTAAATTCCGCGGAGCTTTTCTTCTTCCGCCTCGAGATCTTTGCGACGACCTTATTGAAGCCTACTTTGAAAAAATTCATCCCACTATACCCATATTAAACCGCTCTCAATTCATTCGCAGATATAACGACCCAGCAAACCCTCCTTCGCTCCTTCTATTGCAATCCATGCTGTTAGCGGGTTCCCGCGTATGTCAAAACCCTGCATTGTTGGACTCAAGTGGTACTGCTGATCTCGCCAGTTTGACATTTTACAAACGAGCAAAAGCCCTGTTTGATGCCAACTTTGAAACTGACCGCATCACCATTGTACAAAGCGTCATGCTCCTCAGTTGGTGGTGGGAAGGCCCTGAAGACGTGACCAAGAATTCGTTCTATTGGTGTCGCGTGGCTCTTAGTATAGCACAAGGGTTTGGATTACATCGCAGTGTAGACAATACATCCATGCCACTAGTCACAAAACGCACTTGGAAGAAAATTTGGTGGTCTCTGTTCTTGCGTGACCGTTGGGCAGCCATTGCCCTTGGCAGACCCGTTTTAATTAACTTGGAAGACTCTGACGTTGTCATGCTTACTGAGGAAGACTTTAGTGAAGATGAGCCAGGGCTACCTTCTCTCTATCCGACGAATCGCATACACATTTTGACATTCATTCATACAGTCAAGCTTTCAGAAATCATGGGCATGGTGCTTAAGCAACAATTCTCAATCAATGCAGAAATCTCTAGGCGACAAAACAAAGTGCCTGTTGTAAGCCATTGTGATATGGCTATGGGCTCTTGGATGAGCAATCTGCCCCCAGAGATCAAGTATTCAGTCAAAGACAAAACCAAGCACAACTTTTTTGTAGCTACGCTTCACGCACAATATTACACTGTGCTGTGTTTAGTGCATAGATCGAATGTCTTACGGAAAGGTTCTCATACATCTGATAATCCATATCCTTCATGGGGGATTGCATTCCAGGCTGCACACATGATCTCCAGAATCTTGGAAAATATTCTACATTATGAAGAATGTCGTGACTTGTCTGCATTCTATGTGTACACGATATTCTCAGCAATGATCATGTTATTGTACCAAACCGACTCGCCTGTGCCGTCTGTTGTAGAGAGTGCAAAGAAAGCGTTTGCAACTTGTAATACAGCACTACAAGAGACAAGCAAAACTTGGATGGTGGGACGCATGATTATGAAGTTGTTTAAACAGCTAAATTCCGACAAAAGTCTACGTGACCAATTTGTGAAAGGCGGTCGTAAGCGAGCAGCAGCATCACTCAACGCACCAGATATCTTGAGTCAGTATCAGCGCAACAAAAAGTTGAAGAAAACCAAGTCCAACAAACCAACAGCACCTGACCCAATTTTAAGTAATAGAACCCACGAAGACTGGGCACTTCGGGATTCAAGCTTGGGAAACTCTCATAATTCGTCGACTGTAATTGATCAAGGAGTACCGAATGTTGGAATGTCTCCCTCGACAAGCAGTATGAGAAATGTATACAATCAGCAGTCTACCACGTCTTTATCACGTCCGTTGGATAAGCCATTTCCTACAGCAAAAATTTCTAATATGCAAGAAAACACACCAAATCCTCAAGCAAGAGACGTTAATACCTGGAAAAAGGCCAATATTTCTAAGATTTCAATGCCCGATAACATGACAACTTCTTTAGACCCCAACTTTCTTTTTGTTACAAATCCTCCAGACTCTCAGAGCTTTTACCAGAACTTTCAGCCTTCTCAATTATTTCCAGAACCCAATGACGTCGAATCAAAGAATCTTGCGGACATGTATTCTATAAGTCCTGGTGCTTTCCTAGGTGGTGACAGCGGCGCCCCCAGTACTGCCAGTAGTGTGAGCGGTCAAACTCCTCCTCAACTTCACCAGGTACCTCCCAGCTATGCTCAACCTCATTCATGCGTTTCACCTACAAATGATCCGTCTCCATCTACTTCGTCTCCCGCTGCTAGTTCTGTTGGTGATAGCACTCAAATGATTCCAAACACCCTAAATGTGAATGATTGGTATCAATACTTGACACTGACATTCCAAAACGCACATCCAACAGATGACCTTTCACAAGGTCCACCTACGACTGCAACTCCAGGTGCTGAGGTAGATTCGGGAATGATGTCAGAGATGCTGAATCTGAACCCTACACTTGGGCTACACGACTCGAACAATACTCAAACTAATGACCAATAATATTTTTCTTCAGTGCACACATTAATATATTTAACTAGCATATACGCAACTTCGAGCAGGATACATACAATTATGAAAATAATTCAGAAAATTTCTTAAATTACTTATACCAGTTTTAGGCTCCTGGCCCTCATGTAGACGAATATGCCACTCTCAAATACTCTTGGAGGTAATACCGTATTGAGTGTTGATTTTGAACATTCTCCCTCTGACGCGTTTGGTTAGATTTTATACTCTCAAGCTTCTGAAATACTACAATATTTTCACAGTGATATCGGCTGTAGCCAGCTTGGACGGCTAATTCGTCAAAGGTTCTCCAACAATCTTAGACACCTTTTTCATTTAGAATCATCATGTTCGCCATCAGTGGGGCCATTTTTGGTGTTGGGCCTATTGGCCTTAGCAACCTTCTGTTTATTCCTCCTCTTGGCCGAGTCATCAAATTTCAACCAAATACGTTTTGAAAGTTCAATACTATTACCAATGGGACTTATAAAAACGCTGGATGAAATGTACTGGCAAGAAGACCCCAAAGCTTTCTTGGTTTGCAATGTAAATACAAGCCGAGGCCATATTTGTATTTCCCGTTGGAAGCCTTTCGCTTGATTTCTTTTCTTATTCCATGCTTTAACTCTGTTCTTCATGTGGAGTTACCAGCAAAAACAAGCGCAATGGACTGGTGTCTATTGATACATCTTGGAAAGATTGTTCTCATTATCTTCCTAGACCTAGTTGGAGTAACGGAAGTGACAGAGGGTCCAACAGTAATTGCGTCTTGAACATATAGAACTGATTCAACATTAAAAGAAAGACAACAACTTACAGATTGATGGTTGGACAGGTTAAAAACAAAAATAAAACAATTACATTGATTTTCAATTTTTTGGTCAGTTTGTGATACCTGCTGTATTTCTCAAGTTCTTAGCCATATGCACAGGCATATCTTTTTCGCTGCAAGTAACTTAGTTTTTTCTCAGGTCTTATATAGAAGTCACCGTTTTAAATCTGTCTTTCGGTCTTCCTAGTTTTCATGTAATAGGTGTGGAACCGAACTATAATTGATCAAATAGTAAAAATACATGGATTGTATATACCTTTTAAATAAGAGACAGAAGAAAAGTTTAGTTAATAAAAAGCAAAAAGAATCTCCTGAGGGTGAGTCGAACACCCGATCTCAAGATTACAATTTTCCATTACAGTCTCGCGCCTTAGCCAACTGGGCCATCAGGAGGAATTTTAAAACTGAAAAATGTCAGTATTAGGTGCGACTAGAGGAAACAAAAACAGAGAGACAAAGTAACGAGGTAGAAGCAAATCAAAATGAGAGTAGAAACAAGTCGATTATATTTTTGACTACTGTTTTTTATCTTGTAAAAGAGCTTTTTCCTAAAAGTGATTTCTCGCTGTGAAGTCCAGCTAGTTGAGATTCAGAAGGCTCGTCAACCCTTTTCCTAGATAAATAAGGGTTGTATACGCCTAACCCTTATAAAATAGCAAACTACGCTGATTGGTCAGCACATTTCGCCATACTAAACCTTAGCTACGCGTGCTAAAATCCCATAGTTGGAGATGGCAGTAGTGGGAAGAAGAAAAAAAAGGCTTTCGCTACCCCCAAATTTCAACCTTCTTCTACTTTTTCCAGCGTCAACGACGATATACACCCATTTTTAGTGAATACCGCCCGGTTCTTCTGATCTCACTCAAATCCAAAAATGTACGCTGCTAGATTCTTGCGCCAATCCGCTCGCCCCATGGTTCGCACTATGGCCACTGCTTCTAAGACTGACGCTACTCCTCCCGTCCAGCTCTTCGGCCTTGATGGTTCTTACGCTTCTGCCTTGGTAAGTTGTTCCATTGCCTTTTGTTTGCTTGGAGCATTCATTTATATTGCTGAGGAATTGAGTGTTCTTTGAGGTCACTGCCCAAGCGGTCGGTTTCTGATGAGGAGATTTAATTCGCCAGATTTTAAACGCCCCAATATACTAACATGAAATTTAGTACTCTGCTGCTGTCAAGTCTTCCTCTCTCTCTGCTGCTGAGTCTTCTCTTTCTTCTTTAGGGGAAATTGTCAAGGGTGATGTCAAGATCTCTACCATTCTGGCCAACCCTGCCTTGTCTGCTAAGGATAAAGAGGCCGTCATCAGCACTTTCTCCTCTGCTATCAACGCCGACAAAACTGTTGCTAACTTCCTTACTCTCCTTGCCGAGAACAACAGACTCTCTCTTATCCCCTCTATTGTCGACCAATTTGAGATCTTGACCAATGCTGCCAAGGGTGTCGTTGAGGCCACCATCACCTCTGCTTCTACTCTCGACAATAAGACCATCAGCCGTCTCCAAACTGCTATTTCCAAGTCTTCTTTTGTCGGCGAAGGAAAGACCCTCAAGGTATCCAACAAGATCAACCCTGATATTCTTGGAGGTCTCATTGTTGAGGTCGGTGATCGCACTGTCGACCTCTCTGTCTCTAACAAGATTGCTAAGCTCAACCAGGCTCTTACTGACGACATTTAAATCAACACATTTCTTCCAACATTCTCCACCCGACATTCAAAACTGTCATACATATTACTAAATTTTACCAGAAAGAAGTGTTAATCTTGAGTTTTTTTTTTTATCTAGTTCTTGAAAGCATAAATATATTAACTATTACTATAAGTCTAAAGTTATCTCACACTCAAGCCTTGAGCACCATCGGTAAAGTATGCTTGCTTGGTCTTGAAGAGTTTTGAAGAGTTTTAATGGAGAGTTGAGAAGCGGAAAAATAGTTATAGAAACCAATGTAGTCTAGTAGTATCGAGGGTTGACTTCATTTAGCAAGCTTTAGATCTCAAAGGGGCGAATAATCGTTGTCTTCTCTATCGCAACTCGCAA
Source organism: Geotrichum armillariae (assembly GCA_030674515.1). Taxonomy (NCBI): domain Eukaryota; kingdom Fungi; phylum Ascomycota; class Dipodascomycetes; order Dipodascales; family Dipodascaceae; genus Geotrichum; species Geotrichum armillariae. The sequence continues at coordinate 5,537 of JAKTYJ010000284.1, read as the reverse complement.
TACAAGTCTCTTGACGTAACTATGAGCTTTCTCCAGAGCCTACTTGTCTTCTGGGCTACTAAGATACTCCTGGACCTGTTCTTTACTAATATACAAAACACAATGAGCTCTCAACATAGTATTAACCACTTGGGCAATGGCTTGGACATAAATATCATATTAAGAAAAGAAACACACAACTATAAAACAACTGCTTCCACAGCTCCGCTGGCTCTGAATGCCGTAGAATCTGTAATAACGACCTTCGATCCATACCGATACTCGGACACCTTTCCCCAGACTTTTATCAATTAGCACTCAGTAATCTCACATTTTGATTCTCATCTAACTTACCAAAGTATGCAAATCGCCGACCGAAGAACTTGCCAACTACTGGAATCAAGACAAATGTCAACAGTTGTTCTAATTGCCTCAGTGATTCTTCCCATTCCGCCTGCGCATCTGATATTTGATATCCATAATAGTCCTCATCCGTATAGTCGTCGTCTTCGTCATATTCAGATTGACTATTACCACCACTGCTTCCCTCTTCAATTCTAGTTGCAAGCCGATCAAGATTCCCTGCCCGGTACAGTTCTGCTAAAGTGCTGCTGTGTTGTGGTTGTGAAGAAACGTCTCTTCCAGACTCAATCAAACTGTTTGTATTGTCTGCCATGACCCCCTTTGATATAATATTTCGAAAGAAGGCTTTACCTTTTATGCTTAAGTCGATTAAAATGGAGAAATGCTGAGATATGTTTGTGTGTGGAAAGTGGAAATGTGTTATTACATCAGCATCTTTCGTGAACCAAGATGACTACGAAAAACGTTTAGTTGTGCTTTCAATAACCAGCAAAAATCAGTGTTGAATGCAAAATGATATATGCATTTTTTTTTTAATTAGAATCTACTTCTTTAGCTGAGAGTTCTACAGTTGGTCCCTTGCTAGAACCTCTGTTATCCTTAATGTCAGCAGTTCGGACAACAGTATTAGTGACCGTCTTTTCTTTCAATAACTTTTCTCCTCTAACAACTTTCTCCATCTCCTCTTTATCAAGTGTTTCGTACTCAACAAGGCCCTGTGCCAGTCTTCGGAGTTCTAAATCTTTCTCTGTAAGCATTTTTCGGGTTCTGGCTTCTGATTCCAACAGTAGGTTTCGGATCTCCTGTTCTGCAAGATGTCTTGTAGATGCTGACCAATCGTTCCAACTCTCTGCAAGTTCCACTGGACCAATTGCCTCTGACATACCAAAAGATGTCACCATGGCACGAGCTACCTGAGTGGCAGACTTCAAGTCAGAAGAGCATCCTGAAGTTACATTTTCAGGTCCATTCAAAACTTCTTCAGCAATCTTTCCTCCCATGCAAACGTCCAATCTAGCCAAGAGCTCTTTCTTGCTTTGATCATATTTGTCCATATCAGGTAGCTGAAATGTAATTCCAAGAGCTGATCCTCGTGGTAGAATTGTAGCCTTGTATAAACTCGTGGCACCTGGAGTGTACAATGCCATGATGGCGTGTCCGGCCTCATGAAAAGCCGTGTTTCGTCGAGTCTCCTCAGTAAGAACCATGGTTTTGCGAGCAGCACCCATGAGAATCTTGTCTTTGGCCCATTCAAAATGCGACATGTCAACGGACACGGCCTTTTGCTGGGATGCAAAAATAGCTGCCTGGTTGACCAAATTCATCAAATCAGCACCAGAAAACCCTGAAGTTCCCCGTGCCAAAATAGAACTGTCTACATCTAGTGCAGTTTCAACCTTTTTCATGTGGTGGTTTAAAATCGCGATTCTGCCTCTGACATCAGGAAGTTCCACATTGACGATTTTATCAAATCTTCCGGGACGAGTCAAAGCCTTTTCCAACATTTCTGGAAAATTGGTAGCAGCAATGAAAATCACTCCCGTAGATTGTGAAAACCCATCCAAGTCAACAAGCAACTGGTTTAATGTTTGCTTGGAATAGGCATGGTCTTTAGGATTACGCTTTCCTCCAATAGCGTCCAGCTCGTCAATGAAAACTATGGCTGGTGCTTTTGCTCGAGCCGATGCGAAAAGTTCTCTAACTCGCTTGGCTCCAACTCCAACGTAAAGCTCATCAAACTCTGAACCACTCATGAAAAAGAAAGGTACACCAGCTTCTCCAGCAACAGCTCTAGCAAGAAGTGTTTTACCGGTACCAGGAGGCCCTGTAAGTAAGATACCCTTGGGCAGTTTTCCACCAAGGCCTGTAAACTTGGAAGGATCCTTCAAGAATTCCACAATCTCTTCAAGCTCGGCCCTAGCTTCATCAACACCCTGGACATCAGAGAACTTCACTGTTGACTTGGTTCCACTTGTACCATCAGCAATTTTACTATTCGAAATGTCAGGAGTATTGCCCTTGAATACCGAAGTTGATTCAGATAGAAATGAAAATCCGGTATAAATTCCCCAGGCGGCAAGACCCATGGGGAGAAGCCATTTAAGCCATTTCAGAGCAGCAGATAGATTACTTTCAGAGATCACAACATGAATAGGTTCAGCGTTGGTTCCAAGCGAACTATAAGTATTTCCAAATGGACTACCATTAGAGCTCCCCAAACCAAGCTTTGCCTCAGCAGCTTGAGCCTTTGCAAAATCACCAGTAGCCTTAAGAGCAGATACGTAGAGACCTTCGCATTCCAAGTTCTTGGCCACGCCTGGAGTCTCGAACCTCGAAATAATCAAGTGAGGGTAGTTGGAAGAAAGAAGAGCTTTGTAAAAATCTGCCTGTAACCCGGGATTGTTTAAAGACTTGTTTGCAAGCTGCTCCTTAGCAGGTAAAGATGCAGCAGCAGTTGAAGAATGCAACGAAGACTGGTTAAGCGAAGCCCATGAAGGGAGAGAAAAGTGGCGAGTTGCGATCGAGGCAACAGCTGAGGGTCGGCCAGCCTTCATCAGCATCTGGCGAGCAGCCAGCGACCGAATAGCGATGGAATTTGAAGAGCGTAACATTCAGATCTCACTGAGGAATTCTGGATCATGAAATGCCGTGATGAAAAACGGATGTCACTATTGAAAAAGAAAGTCAAGACAAAAATAATTGGAACTTTCTCCAAATTCCACCTTACTAAGCCACATGACTTTGTCTCTATTTAAGAAACATAACTTCCCCAACTTTTATATTTCTTTCTTCAACTTGCTAACTTTCTATTTATAAGTTTGATATTCGTTTCAACAATTAATATGGCTTCTAAGGCATTGATTTTGGTATGTGTCTGTTTATGAAATGATCAATTCGGCTAACAAGTATAGGTTGGAGGAGGAACTAGAGGAACCCGCTTCAGACCTCTAAGTCTGGATATTCCAAAGGTAAATATGGCCCTTTTGTCTTAGACATTCAGCTCTAATTGTTGTCAGGTTTTATTTCCTGTTGCTGGAAAACCTATTCTTTCTCACGCCATTGACGAAGTTGTAGCACTTCCAACTGTCAAGGAAATCTTGTTGATTGGCTTTTACGACGACGCTATTTTCAAGGACTTTATTAACGAGACACACAAACAATACCCCAATGTTTCTATTAAGTATTTGCGTGAATACAAGGCTATGGGCACTGCTGGCGGCCTTTACCATTTCAGAGATGTAATTTTAAAGGGAAACCCATCCAAGTTTTTTGTGATTCACGCAGATGTTTGCTGCTCGTTTCCATTGAAGGAAATTGATGACTTGTTTGAGGCAAAGAACGCAAAGGCCGTGATTCTGGGCACCAAAGTTCCAATAGATGTTGCTTCTAATTTTGGTGCCATTGTTAGTGACAAATCTCAGAAAGTCATACACTATGTGGAGAAACCTGAATCTCAACTCTCCAATCTAATCAATGCTGGCGTATACTTGTTTGACAAGAGCCTTTTTGATGTCATTGCCAATGCAAAGGTTGCTCGGGACGAGAATGATGACTCCAATTTTGGTGAGGACGATTCAGAGGTTCTTCGTCTTGAGCAAGACATTCTTGTGAGACTTCCAGAAACTGAATCTTTCTACGTTTACGAAACCAAAGATTTCTGGAGACAAATTAAGACTGCGGGCTCAGCTGTGCCTGTCAATTCTCTCTACCTTCAAAAAATATTTCAGACTAATCCCAATGCCCCAGGTTTCGCTGCTCCTTCAGCAACAATCGTTCCTCCTGTCTACATTGATCCAACTGCTGTAGTAGATCCCACTGCTAAGTTAGGCCCAGATGTATCTATTGGACCTGGCGCTAAGATTGGAAAAGGTGTCAGAGTTAGGGACAGTATTGTTTTGGATAATGTTGAGATTAAGCAAAATGCTATCGTTCTTCATAGTATTCTGTCCCTCGGTAGCAAAGTTGGAGCTTGGGCTCGAATCGAAGGATCTCCTACTACAGCTGATGATCACAACTGTATCATCATCAAAGACGGTGCTCGAGTTCAAACCGTTTCTATTCTTTCATCCGACGTTACTGTAGCTGACGAGGTTCATATTCAGAACACCATAGTACTTCCTCACAAGGAGATTAAGAGTGATGTTACAAATGAGGTTATCATGTAATTTGAATATTAATAAATTTATTCACTAAGCTATTCTGGAGTATAATGTCGAATTCGACTACGTCAAGCAGATTCCATAGAAAGGAAAACACTCCGGCTTGTTGGAATTCTTCTATCTCCTCTCTAATGGATATAAATACGAATATAAATACCCAAGTCCTTAACTATACCACCAATGTATCATCAACTTTGATAGTTATAATTGGATAATCCAATTATGAAGGGAGAGCTGGTAAAATATAATGAAAAAAAAAATGAAAAAAATTAAAGAAAAAATGAATTTAAATACTGGTGAAAAAATAGTTACCCTGTTTGGGACCCATGGTAGCCCTGAGACGACGAGACGAGCCGAGATTGGAAGACGATGAGGGTGATGGCGACGAAGAGCCCAGTACAAAAGAAGGAGGAGTAAGGTTAAAAGTTATAAAAGACTTTGGGTATTGTCAATGCTCTAATCTATACTCAGAGACTTCAATCATGATTTTGCTTGACATGAAGTCACCACAGCTGATACATCTCCTCCTCCTCCTCCTCGACCATCCAGACAACCTCCTCCCATACTCAACTACTAATATAAGTTAACTCTCAGGAAGAAGTTCATACTAAACATTTACACCTTTGCACCTTTGGATTGTGGGTTATGGTTCATTTCGCTTCAAAGGAAAAATGCGTCTTGTCTCCGATGGAACAACTCCCAGATCTTTGAGTCATAGTACCGACAATATAAATGAGTCCTTGTTTTTTTCAATTTTTTTTTCACTTGAAAACCTTTTTCTTTCGTTAAACTTTTCAACCTTCTCTAAAACCAAATTTCTACTCTAAAATTAGGATTCCTGCTGGTCCAAAGATATAATTGCAAATACATTAGAGTAAGTTCCTGTCTATCATTGTTGTCAATCGCATCTAACCCACCTTTTTCTAACTAGATAAGATGTCTTCAGAAGCTTTGGAATTTTGGAGCAACAAGCTCAAAAACCTCACGTCCTCGGTTCTACCATTTGATTTTGTTGCTCCTCCTGAGGGAAAGGTG
>JAKTYJ010000283.1:0-11767 GCA_030674515.1 Geotrichum armillariae | reverse complement strand
TGTTGTTTTTGTTGACTTAGTCTGTTTGGCGGGGGTTTCAATTACGACAGGCGCTTCTGTTGATTTACTGACAGTCTTTTTCGCAGCTGTCACAGCTGATGTAATTGGCTTTGAAATTTTAGAAACCTTTCTTCGGAAAGCAAATCCATCATCCTCTTCTTCCTCTCCTAAGCCATCTGACTCAGTGTCGTCTTCAACAATGATTTCTTCAACAGGCATCGGCCTTTTCCGTTTGCTCCCTGATCTCGTTGCTGTCGTTGGTTTTGGCTCGGTTGGTTCTTGAAGCACTATAGTACCTGCTGACCGGCCCCGTCGAGGAGCTACTGATGTGAGAGAAGATGTAGCTGAAGCTGCTTTTCGAACAGTTGGCTTCCTGCCTTTCTTGCCTCCATTTGATTCTGGTATCGGAACTGAGTCCACATGCTCGTCTCTTTTAGCTTGCCGGGTTGAATTCGTTGATCTTTTCATTCGAGGGGCCGCTGTACTACTTGATAATTGTGTAGGGGCCATGACCATAGTAAGGCCTCCCATGAGAGGTATAAATTTGGAGCAAGAAATAAAATAAAAACGTCAAGCACAGACCAGTTTTTTTTATTTCAAACAAATCGTATTGGCTATCGGCGTTTAATGAAAATAAATCAGATAAGTTTTGTCGTTATTTCGTAGCTTGAACATGAGTTTGCGACGCGTGAATATGATTGAAAGTTTAGCACCGAACAGTAAACGAACAACCAAAAAATGAAACCTCCGTATGTCGTTGTCTAAATAAGAAGTGTGAAAAATGAGTGTTTAATACAAGAATAAACTGCTGAACCAAAAAAAATGAAATAAAAATGAGCAAGACGCGTCGATAGCAATTCGAAGATTAGTCGTAGCAGTGGAACTAAAAAAATCCCACGCTGTTGTTGATATGTCGAGTAAAGTTACCTTTAAATGCCACGTAAAGTTAATTGGTGACTAGGAATTCGGGCAGAACAAAAACGCGTTTATGTAAGATCGTGGTCGTGGGCCAAAAGATATCACCGTGGAAAGGGACTTGATGGAGGTTTGGAGGTTTTTTTTGGAGGGAGGGAAAGGAAAAAGCAAAAGAAAATAAAAAGAAAGTACAGGGTAAGGTCAGTTGTCATAGTTACATATTATATAACAAATAATTTTAAAAATCACGTGCAATATGCGGCTTGACTCTATAAATTTTATTAAATTATACTCGGAGGAGTACACTCAGTAGAGCAGTAGAGCAGTAGAGCAGTAGACTTGTAGCTTGTGTTCTTTACCTTTTTAGGCTCATTATTGTTAGAAGTCATGTTATTTTTATTTTTATGTGATAATACTACAAATCAACACTCTCATCGATCTAAATTCTCCAATTGTTCCGTAACCAAGTATACCTCATCTCTGAAACTTGTTTCCCATCTACGCCATAGGAATTCTAGTAGGAAAGTAGCTGATGCCAATACAATGGCAAAAATTGCGCAAACGTACGAATAGTCTCGCATAATCACAAATAGAACAGATGTGTATCCCCGGTTCATTAATTTGTTACCAATAAAACGAACAGTTTGCGGGATGAAGTGAAAAACGACGAAAGCAATGATGGGTTGCATAAGAACTCTGCACGCAAAAACAATGTCAATGTCCAAGTAACCATTCTGGAAGATCCGGTTCAGAGTTCTACTAAACATGTTGTTGGGATATGCGGTTCGTAAATGGATCAGAAACAGGGCAAAGCCAACTTGGTGACAAGTAAAAATAAGTTCGTAAAGACTCAGCAAAGTTTCGGTAGAGAGAGACAAAATGGGTTGAAGTGGTTCCAAAATAAACTTGTGCAAGGTGTAAAGAAGTAAACCAGGAACCAACACAAAATAAACAAGAGCAAAAAGTAACATTTTGCTAGTGCAAATTGCAATTTTCTTGAGTGTGCTCAGTATAAGCATCTTTCGCTGTGATTGCTCTTGGTTGGACTGTAGAGTCTCCGTCAATTTTTGTCTTGCAGCTAAAGTAGACTTGCTGATTTCAACTCGCCAGTCAACAGCGGAAATTCCGAGAAGTGTAGGACCAAGGCCAACAAGGAAGGCAAAGATATTATTATCATCAATCTGCTTAGCGGTAAATTCAAAAGAAAGTAAAAATTTACCGACAATGATAGGAAGACCGGTGACTGAGAACAGAACAATTCCCCCAACTCCCCAAATAACACACAATAAACCAAAAACTCGAAGTCTAAAGTTAGGAGGCGTATAAACCACCGTGTAGTCCTTAAGGTCAGTAGCAGAGTCTTCTTGGCCGTCTGCGCGAACATCATCCTTGTCGACCTCAGTAAATAGTTTGAGTTCCTTTTTCGCTGCAGCACTGTCAGTTGCAGGAGCACGCACAAAAGTACCATCAATTATATAAATGGCTTTATCGTGGGGAATATTTTTAACATTTTCAATTGTACCAGGGTTGGTGTAATCAGGCTCAACGCTATTGAACCAGGCCATGAAGCTTCCATTGTATACAGTACCACGCTCGCGAGGCATGGGACGGTTCAAAATGAAAGAAGACAGTCGAAGTTTGCCACATGCCCTGAGGAATACTGTTTCCCAAACATTGCGAATGATATGAATGGGCCTAAAATATTTCCACAAAACATATTGGATTAAAGGAAGGGAAACTTGGATCAAGAAATATCGTTTCGAGACAAGTGCTTCCCTGGTGGTAGCAACATCAAAAGTGAGAGGAAGAAAGGAAACGTGCAAAATATAGTGCATAGACCAGATAACACCTCCAATGCACACGCAAATAAGGATTGCATACATCACAGCCGAGATAGCAATTTTCCTGAGCTGGGGTACAAGACGCCTTTCCATAACTTCCTTTATTGGGTGAAAATTAGGCTCATTTGGATCACGGACAAAGTACAAAACACCAGGGCGCATAATCTCACGACACATTGTAACAAACATAGCTAGCTGGAACATGTAAAATGTACCAGTAAACCAATAAATCAATGGACTATCGAATGGATGATTCAAGGTGAAAACCAAACGATCGTAAAGTGTGTCATGAAATAGCGGGAGCGAAGCTATGCTTAACAGAATTCCACAAAAAATGGGAAATGTCACTAATTCGATACCAGTGATCGTGATAACCTTTAAAATATCACCGACATGACGTAAGAGGCGGATAACAGCAATTTCAGCTCTTTGACCATTGAATGAAGAAGCAAATCTCCAAGAAGAATTCACATACCATACAAAGACCATGATAATCAAAAAGTTACCCAGTAGTATATATGATAGACCGTTGAAAAAAGATTTGGGATGCGGTGAGTGAAAATAGATAAGCAATTTTGTAACATAGGTCATATCAAGAGGCCGTCTGATTATTGACTCAAAGGAGGCATCAGAAACTTGACCAAGTGACAAACCAAAGGCCTTGTCGAGAAGTAGCAAAGTTAAGTCCCCAATAACATTACCAAGATGGAAAGTAACATGAGTCCCTAGAGCGAGTAGAACTCCTGTTAAACCAAGCGCAATACGACCAAAAATGAATGGCAAAGTTACCAAAACCATGTTAATCAGAAGAGTAGCACCGAGGACCCAAATAAAGCTGACAAACATGTTAATCAAAGGTCCCCCAACTCCAATAAACTGCAGAATTCCGTCAAACTCATCAACCACCTCGTCATCGTCCAAATCATCGGCCATTAGAGGCTCTGCCAGCATTTCTCCTCTTGGATTCAGTCCAGCGGCATTTTGGAGATTAAGTGCATCTATGAATTCTTGGGCATCAAATGGCTGGTTTCGGGCCGGTAGTATATTGTCTTGCCTATTTTCATGGCCGTTCTCATCTTCGGGTCGAAAATCATCTCGCACAATAGCCGCTGTTGCCGCAAGGCGTTCGGTTCGAACAAGATCGAAGACAACGGGGTCTTGCTGAAATCTTTCACCACCAAAATCGTGCATAGCAGCCGGATCTTGATCAAAAAAGTCATGCATGTCCCGGATACGCTGAGCGAGAGGTAGTGGATCCCGCAAATTCTCTGGAGCCAGACGCTCGCCTCGAACAAGGTCGAAAACAACTGGATCTCGTCGCAACCTTTCAATAACATTATTCATGGCAGCCGGGTCACGCTCAAAAAGGTCATTTATGTTCTGGACACGTTCAGCAAGAGCGGGTCTATCAAATGGATCTCTGTCAACAACAGCAGCTTGTGGAATCGGGGCTCGAAGAGGAGGGTCGTTCATACCTTCCCGAAGGCCAAGAGGAATTTCATGTTGAACAATCCACTCACGAACCATGACAACCACAAAGGCAATAATCAGGTAAGTAAAGAAGATACATACTCCTTCCCAGATATGTACATAAAGGATGGAGTATCGTTGTAAAAGCAACGAGGTAGAAGCGTTTGATGCCTTGTCAATAGGAAGATGCTTAGCAAAAGTCACTATTGTGGTTTCGATAGACTCCTCAACAAAAGGCCACTTTGCGATATGAGAATTGGTCAAAAAGTCATCAAAATAAATGATTGACAGCCAGAGCGATTCACGGACAATAAGTGGAAATACTTGTCCCCATAAAACTACCAACAACATGGGTCGCCATGAAGCGAGAACCACGCCCAATAATGATTTTAGCACCTGCCCAAAAATAGCACGCTTAGGGAGATTTGCAGGCATGTCAGGTGAATAAACCTTTTTGAACTTGAACGGGGTTTTACATAGTTCACAAACGCCAGACTTTTGTGAATGCCGTAGCCATTCTAGTAAACTACAGAATTTGTTAGAAAAATCACAGAGATGCAGTTGTTTGAGTCGTACCATTCTTGATGAACATATTTTATACTTCCACTGCACTTGCAGGGATGGAACAGAGGTTCCTCTGGGGTCCCTTCGGACCTACATATTCGACAAGTATCCTGACTGAGATTTGTTGGCAAAGTATTTTCTGCCGGATCTAAAGGCAAAGGCGAATCTGCCATGTTGGAAAAAAAGATTCCACGATGCAAATGGGTATTATTACTGACTTGAAGCAGTGATTTGCTAACAACTGTAGCAGCAAGTATTGACCGTTGGAATCAAGTAAGCAATCGAAAAAGTCAAGTCTATGGAGGCAAACGTGTAATTTGGTGTTTTTCTGCTTGACGGTATATGAAAAGCTCTTAGCGATGAAATTTTGAAAAATTCGATGCTGTTGTCGTCATATTCCACTGAGGGTTTCGATTCGTACAACAAAATTGATGGCGATGGAATGGGATGAGAAAAAGACACAGAGAGTCTTTTCTTTGACTTTTTTTTAGTTACCCTCCCAATAATTGATAGGCTTAATCTTTGATTTCAATCTTCAACTCCCATTCTCACTGTGATCTTGTGATTACCCCATTGAACAGGCTTTATTGACTGAACCTGCTACCAAAGTTGCAAGGATGTTACGAAGGCCCCTTACTGTTATCAGACTTACTACTGAGGATGTACTTGACTACGATGACCGCAAGGCTAAGGAAAACGAGCAGCTTCAACAAGATGGTACCACCGTCCCACTAAATGGAAGCAATGGCCAACAAAGCATGGCAGGTGTAAAGAAGACCAAGGAGCAACGAATTGGCCTTTCCAATTAATATTACTCCTGCATCACTTTCATTTATTATGTTCTGTGTCTGGACTTGGAACTGGTATTGAGCCCACATTAATCACATCCCAAAATTTCCAAACTATTGTTGATATATCTGATAAAATCAATTGAGATCCTGATGCTTGTAATTACCTACTATAATTATGAAAAAAAATTGTATTAAATTACTATTAATCAACTTAACTTTTTTATTTAAAGGACTAAAGTATGTAAATGTACGTATGTATCGTCAAAAGCGAATGCTTGGAATAGTGAATGAAAATTTCAAATAATGTTTAATGAGTAGCAGAGTAAGCCTTCTTTGCAATGTCCAAAAGAGTTTCCAATTCACCACTCTGTGCGCACATGGAGTAGAAAATAGAGTTAGGGTTGGAGAGCAAGACATGTGGGTGATCGTACTCAACAGTCTGACCAGCGTCCATAACCAGAATCTTGTCATAATCGACGATGGACTTTAAGCGATGAGCAATAGTGAGAATAGTAGTATTGGAAAACTCAGCACGAATCGTCTTCTGGATTTGAGCGTCACTCTGGTAGTCGATAGAAGCAGTAGCCTCATCAAGCAAGAGCAATTTAGGAGACTTCAGCAAAGATCGGGCAAGACAGACAAGCTGGCGTTGACCCTGAGACAAATTACTGCCACCTTCATTAACTGCACTATCCAGATCCTTGAACTGATTTGAGTTCTCTTCACTGCCTACTTGAATATCTTCGTTAGGCTTGATCAAGTGGACACGACGCAAAGCCTCAAAAATAGACTCGTCAGAGTATTGTCCAAAGGGATCCAAGTTACTACGGATAGTACCAATAAACAAAGTAGGGTCCTGAGGAATAATGGCAAGGTTTTCACGCAAATCTTTGAGTCCAATCTTGGAAATGTCCACACCATCGATGGTGATAAAACCAGTGTCGGCTTCCAAAAAACGGAAAAAGGCAGTGATGATGGTGGATTTACCAGCACCTGTACGACCCACAATACCAATCTTGTTGAAAGAGTCGACCTTGAAAGTAACATTCTTGATGACCAAAGGAAGCTCAGGTGCATATCTCAAAGACAAGTCCTTGACCTCAATCTCTCCTCGGCTGGGCCAGTCGATAGGAGGACGAGAATCAGAAATAATAGAAGGAGCTTCTTTCTCAATTTCCATGTACTCTTGGACACGCTCGACAGAGTTCATATTCATTTCCAAAACAGCATAAAGACGGACAATCCACAACACACTTTCACTGAAGGTAACAGCATAAGAAAGCGAAAGACCAGCAAGACCAGCGTCCATCTTGTTAGTACTGAGCAAAACCATAGCAGCAGCAGAGAACGACACAAACGCACCTGTAAAGTCAATGCGGAACGACAACCAACGGTTAGCAACCCACATGTAGAAGAAAGGTCTGTTGTTGTCATCAACCTTGGCAAGGTTATCATCAATGAATCGGTCACCAATTCCATAAGCACGAATAGTAGAAACACCAGAAAGAGTCTCACCAAAGTGTTGGAAAACAGGGGATTTGGAAATAGAGTCAAGACGTTTGAGTTCACGAGAAGAAGCAAGGTAGAAAGCACCGATAGCCCAGTACATGGCAGCGATAAAGACACCAGCAACCAAAAATCCAGGAGTGATAAAAGTAATAAGCATTGTGATAACAGAAGTAGTCAAAATGCACTGAACAACACCAGTAGCCACAGGAGCCAGATCCTGATCAATGGATTCGATGTCTTTAGAAAACCGGTTCATGATTCTGCCAATAGGAGTTGAGTCGAAGAAACGGATTTTAGATTTCATGATAGAATCGAGCATTTCATCAAAAATTCTTTGAGAAGCATGAATACCTCCAAAGAAAGAGAGCAAATTCTTGAAGATACCCACGCATGTGTAGACAAAACCAATAGCTGCGTAGATGTAAACATAGTACATGGCCGAGGATTTAGAAGACTCGGTAAAGTAGAACGATTCAGTAGAGTTTTCCAGAGCCATGAAAGTGTTGGTATACATAAAGTCTTGTGTTCTATCAGAAACACCAACCTTGGAAAGGAAAGACACAGTGTAAGCGCCAGCAGGGCCAGACATATGGGCAGTCCAAACCTTGATCCAGTAGGACTGCAAGACGTTAAGATTCTGGAAAGTAATGTAACTTGCAAAAATAGCAGCCCAAAACCAAATACCCCCCATCGATTTCATGTAAACAGTGTAGACCTTACCTTTAACAGATCCTTCAGCAGATGTCTCCTCTTGAATCAATTTTCCATCAGTCTTTTTGCGCTCAGGTTCATCATTCTCAGTAGCAAGAGTGGCAATGGTAGCAGCAATCTTGTCTTTAATTTCGGAAGGAGCAGGCAGGGAAGCTTTATCTTGCAAGTTTGCAGAAGAGGCAACACGGGTAGCAGAAGAACTCTGAGCAGCTGAACTAGTGATCAACTCATCAGATCCAAGAAGTCCCTTGGCAGCAAGTTCAGCAGGCAAACCTTGACCAGAAACACGACCATTGTCCATAACAACAATATGAGAAGCCTGAGTAATAGTCAATGCAACATTGTGGGAAACGAGAATAATGGTACGGCCAGAACATAGAGGGCCAGTCAAGCAGTTTTCGTAAATAGCAAGGGCAGTGTGAGAATCGACGGCACTGAGACAGTCATCCAGAAGCAAATGCTTGGAGTTAGAGTAAACGGCACGGGCAAGAGAAACACGTTGTTTTTGACCTCCAGAAAGAGTGATACCCTTCTCACCAACTTCAGTAGCATCACCAGCATCAAGAATTTCCAAATCGCGGGCAAGAGCACACGCTTCAACAACGGCGTTGTAACGCGCTTCATTGTATTCGCAGCCAAAGATAATATTGTTTCGCAGGGTATCATTGAGCAGCCATGCCTGTTGAGCGCAGAATGCAACAGTTTCAGCAAGACCAGTTCGGAGATCAGGAGAGACATCAAGACGGTTTCGGGCACATGGCAAGTAAACACGACCTTCAGTAAGTTCCATTTCACCAAGGAGGGCCAAAAGTAAAGAAGTCTTACCAGAACCAGTAGGACCAACGATTACATTAAGTTCACCAACTTTGAAAGCAATTTCGAGATCACGCAGTTTGAAGTCAGCCTTATCGTTGGAATTGCTATCAGATGACATCCAAGAGAACGTAGCTTTTTCAAAACCAACAACAGGAGAGTTGGGGCCACGAGTTGAGTTACAGAGCTGCTCATATTTGGACGTCTCAGATTCAGACAAAAAGTCCTCGATACGATCAACCGAAACCTTGGCTTGAAGAACACTGTTAAGCATCTCAGCAAGCTGATCCATGGGCATTCTCATGATGTTGAACAAAGCTAGGGAGGTGAAAGCGATAGGGGCAGTCAAGACTCTGCCTTGAACAATGGTGAAAGTAGCAAAAGAAATAAGAGTAATCATAATAGGTGACATGAACCAGATACCAGAGGAGAACGACCACATAATGAAACGCTTGCGTAAAATGGCAATCTCCTTAGCACGGATATCCTTGACTCCATCAGAAAACTTTTCTTCCCAGGCAAAATATTTGATAATTCGGATACTTTGCAGAAGTTCATTAAGCTTATCAACACGATCGTCGGTAGCTGCCATGAGCTCGTTCTGGTATTCAGCGAACAAGGTAGAAACGTAAAAGTTTAAGGGCATAAGAACAACCATGGCAATAGCACCAGCAAAAGCACTCCATCCAATAATGGTGTAAAGGAAACCAAGGGCAAAAATAATGGTCAGGATACCTCCGACAAAGAAATGGAGATAACCACAAACCTCAGAGACCTTGAAGGCATCTACAGCCATCAAGTTAATAACAGCACCTTGATTAGCCTGACCCTTCTTGTAAACCTCTTTACCCTTCTCTCGCTTCTTATTGTTCTCGCTGGCTTCTTCTTCTTCTTCTTCCACCTTCTTTTCCTGGCTAACAGCAGTTCTGCGGCGAAGGGATTTGGCATATACCTCTCCAATTATAATGGCACGGATTCTGATACAAATACGACGACCAATAAACAAGGACTGACCAGATACGATATTGTCAAAAATACCAAAACAAAGCATACCAATGACACAAAGCCAAATGACACTTGCAGGAGTGCGAGTTGGGTCTTCAACATGCTCCAAAATCTGCTTCATGAGGAATGGAGGTCCAAAAGAAACAAAAGAGTAAAGGAAAGCCCAGGCAAAAGAAATAGAAATGTAGCCGCGGAAGTAAATTATCATACGGATAGCAATTCCATGAGCAGACCTGATGTTTCTGAATGCCTGGAGAATAGCAAAAGCATGGTCATCTTCACGGAGTTCCCAAATATCAGACATTTTCAAGCTGGACCAGTAACCCTTCCAGATAAGAGGGTTAATCCATGAGTAAGTGATCTGATCAAAGATGGAAGTTATAGGCTCGACAGAGGGCTGAAGAGAGCCCTTGGTATAAAGACGGGCAGGCTTGTCACCCAGCTTTGCAGAAAAGTTGTTGATGAACAACCCAGAAGCAAAGAAAAAGTAAAGCAGATGAAACAACGTTGAAGTGCCTGAGTAGGGATGGACAAGTGTAGATCTAGCATTGGGTAAGGAAAAAAGCCAAGCAAAAAGGTAAATAGTGGTAGAGTTTCGCCATAGACCAATTTTGGGAATAATTGAGGCTTGAATAAAGTATAGACGTAGGAGAACAAGAGATAGAGCGTAAGTCCAAAACAAAGATAAGGCGTAAAGACCAGAGGAATTTGTAACAGTCCACTCACCATAGATGGAGGGAGTGAACAAAGCAATTGAAGTAATGAGAAACTGAAAGGTGCAGAAGACTAATTCCAACGCGACCTGAAAACGTTCCGAAGTTGATCTCACGACAGTGATAATTTTAATCTTATCGTCCTCCTTCTGAGCTGAGTCATTTTTAGGAACATCAACAGATCCATAGGAGTAGATTTCGCTGACCTGACGGATATCTTCCGAGTATTCCGAAGCCTCATCTTCCTGACAATCGTTGGCGAGAAGGGGTCTATAGCTTGGGTCTTTGCTGATACGATGTCTCCTCAGCCATTCATTAATCCTAGGATATGCTGCAATGGAGAGGACGGTGAATGAGGCACCAGTCAGCACATAGGCAGGGATCTCTTGAGTCCATCTACATGAAATTTAGTTAGTAAAGACTGATTAATTAATCCTGGTACTACTTACTTGTGTCTAAAACACTGGTTCAGATCATCATAATTCCACCAAGGGTCGCTACACAGAGACATGATGGTATAGATGCTTAAACGGTTGTGTTGACAAGATTAAATTTGAGTGAAAAATAGGAGGAAAGAAGAAGAATAAAAATTCCTGAGATATTTACTTTCTTCATGAACGGCAACAGTAGCCCCCAAAACAATGCATGACTTTACGTCTTCCCTATGGGGATTCCGGGATAGATACGGATATATGCCTCCGACCCGCAATGATTATTTATCTCTTTTCCCATACAGTCTTCCTTAGCAGAAGGTTGATATTAAGCTCGAAGTCCAGACTAATTCATGTGGAGTTTTGTGGGCTGGGAGACTTCTCCTATTTATCATTGGGAGATTAAATTTGAGCTTTGATTTTAATACCTAATTCTGATGTTGGAGGCAGCACGGCAGTTAAATATCACCATAAAGATGGGTATGGATAAGTGTTTCACTGGTCCTGAGATACCCTCGGAAATTTATTAGAAATAGAGAATATTTGTGCAAGTCGTTCTGCATTAGCTTAGAAAAGCTTAGAAAATGAGGTTTAGTGAGATACCCGTGTGCGTTTGATGTGTACATGTCGATACTCGGAGTAGTAGACTCGCCGTCACATCTAAAACACGAGAACAAACCGAAAATGATTTCAAGTCTCTCGAACCTTTGAAGCTCTTGATGTTCTTGATGTTCTTGAAGCTCTCGAAGGTCTACTTAGGAGTTTCCAGACTTGAGCCAAATATTTCACTTAGCGAGATCTGATAACAAGCCGTTACTTAGGGCAAGGAAAGGGAAAAAAAGCGTCTGAACCAAAACCTTTTTGTGTGAGAATGTCTGTCATAAAAGAATCACCAAAAGTTCGTGTTGAAAGACTTGGAGAGCCAATTGTGGTAAATAGTTCGGAGACAACTGTTTAATACTTGGAGCTTTATTGTCTTTAGTTGGAAATTGGCTTCACCTATT
>JAKTYJ010000282.1:0-11833 GCA_030674515.1 Geotrichum armillariae | reverse complement strand
GGATCATTACTGACTATTGTCATTTTATTCTTGATTTTTATAATTCTGTTGATTGTGTTGAAGTAAAATATTGATAGACTGTCAAAAGTCTGTGTTAGTGTTACCCTACCTTTTGACCTCTCCCCATGAACGCAATGACGTACAGGAGCATTTCGCCATTTTTTCGGTTTCTTTTTTTTTTCTCTCTTTCAGAAATTCTCACGACTCCAATTACAAAAGGTTTATCACCTTCACGAACACTTCACACACAGCATAAAAACAATACTACTTACAGAAGAATAAAACAGTAGGTTTTCTGGTATCAATAAGCTTGGGGATTGTTCGCCAACCTTAATGTAGATTTTGTATAGCCAAAAGAGAAAAAAAAAAATACGTCACTGGTCTCTGAACTACTTTCAACTTGGACAAAAAGCGTGAAAGTTAAAACAAAAGAGCAAAAAAGAAATATTTTTTAAGAGTCTTCTAAGACAACCAGAGGTCATCTAAGAATCAAGAGGACTCCTCTCTCTGTTGTGTGCTTGTCGCTTATTGAACTGGTTCAAGGCTTAATTCACTACTCAAACGAAAACAGACATCACTCTACTGTTGGCTACAGATTTAAATACCCTGAAAGCAAAGCTGTCCCTTACTGCTTCCCCTTCCTGTCCGTCTACGTCACTCTTTGTCAGACAATGAATGGAATGAGTTCTGGTCGTTCTCGAGCTTCGAGTAATGCTCAACCTTCTCCTACTTCTTCGTCTACCACTGATCAAACGCAAACTACCTCAAATAGTATTCATACCAGTGTTGCTTCAGCAGACCATTACTCCTTACCACCAGCACCCAGACTCTCTTTGGACCTGGAACCAAACCCCTTTGAACTCTCATTCAAGAACCGTGAGGAAACTGGTATCGCTATTACAGGTTCAAATCCTCAAGTTTTAAATGGTACTGCTCCACCTGCTCCTCAATATATAGCAACTCCAGGTGGTAGACGCCATTTGCTACCTCCTGTTGCTTCAATATCTTCACCTCATTCATTAATCCAAAATATGGCTACTCCAGGTACAGCTTGGATAAACTCACTTCGATCGGGTCCGTTGTCGCCTGCCATGCTACCTGGCCCGCAAGGTTCTATTCACAACACAGTTACGAGTAGTGGTCTAGCTAATCTTAGCAGTACTACAAACAATTCCCACATTGATCACACTACATCTCAAGGACTTTCAGGAGGACCTCTGTCCCCATTTACTCGTGGAATTTTAACACCAGGTACGGCTGGTTTATTTTCTGCTACTGCTTCAACTGAAGCTATTCTCAATCTTAATGCCGAGCAAGTCTCATTAATGGGTTCCACTGGATTAACTCCCTTGGGTCTGACTACAAAAGACAAAGTACTGCCTTCTTCTTCATTAACTAGTATTGTTCCTCTCACTGCCACAACCACAGCAATTCCAAGTGCTATATCAGAAGCAATTGCAGTTAACCAGCAACATCAACATCAACATCAACATCAACAGCAGCAGCAGCAGCAGCAGCAGCAGCAGCAGCAACAGCAACAGCAACAGCAAACACAACAACAGCAACAGCAACAAAAGCAGACTGCTAATTTTGGGAACGATCCTACAGATGCAGCAAATTCATTATACATGTTAAGCAGGAGTTCAAACGAAAGCGAAGAAACCACGGGAGAAAAGAGGCCAGTGCCCAAATCAGCAGCCAAAGGAAGAGGAAAATCCAAGCGAGTAAAGGAATCAACAATCAAAAAGGAGCCCGGCACGAAAAAGAACAATGCTGATATCTCGTACAAAATGGATACAGTCATGTCGTCTGCGGATTTCTCACCACCGCCTGAAGAAGGTGGTGATCGCAAACGGCTAACTGAAGATGAAAGGCGGAAATCGTTTTTAGAACGAAATCGTGTTGCTGCTTTAAAATGTCGTCAACGCAAAAAACAATGGCTAGAAAACCTACAGGCCAAGGTCGAATACTACACCTCTGAAAATGACAACTTGCAAGCACAAGTTGCTAATCTATGCGAACAGGTCGTTAGTTTGAAAACCATTCTACTGCAGCATAAAGAATGCCAACTAGGCGTTTCAAAGGAAACTCTGGCTACTATCATTAATACAAACCCAACTCCAGCTGATGCGTCAATAGCAGTCACGAATCCTGGGTCTCTTCAGCATCAAGCAAAAGCTGTTGCAGCAGCTGCGGCAGCTGCAGCGGTTTCGGCACAAGTTGCAACAGGACCGGGTGGTGAATTGGTAGATGCTGTTCCCCAGCAGCAGCAGCAACCTGTTCTGATTCCTTTAGTTCAAATGAACCCTAACATTATCCAACAGCAACAACAACAATTACCAAGAAACCCAGCAGTACCTGCTATGCAACAACAAATGCTTCAACAACAGCGGGATTTCCGGTTTGTCATGTAATTTAACGATTAAAATAAATATATTTCGAAGTTGGTTCATGAGACCGTTTCTAAGTTGAGCCCGTATTGGTGGCAACGTACGGCTAAACCCCTACCTCGTAATATAAAGCTGATATCTTTCTCATTTTTTTGAATGTCGAAAGGATATATAACTTTTGGTTCCAAGTCTTTTGACTTGAAAATTCCTTCTTCTTACTTATTTTTATATTCAACCGTTTTTTTTTACTATTACTGCAGTTTTTTTTTCATATCCAGCCTTTTTCAAGAGCTTTCCTAATAAATTTCTTACATATTATCTCCCTCTCTCTCTCTCTCTCTCTCTCTCTCTCTCTCCAAACAACCATGGGAGTCAAGTTCAATACTTATTTACATGGCTCTCACATTTATGGCTGCAAATATTGCCACACTCACCTTTCCATTAAAGATAACATCATTTCTAAAGTGAGTTCGTGATAATCATTTATTCAGGTGGTTTCATTTTACTTTGCTAATATATTCTCAAGGACTTTCGGGGGCAACTAGGCAAAGCCTATTTGTTTAAAAATGTGTAGGTATTACTCTATGTTCTACTAGAGTAAACTTGCTAACTGGCTCTCTCAGCGTCAATATTACATACTCGGATCCCTCTAAACGAAGTATGTTAACTGGTGATTTCATTGTACGGGATATCTCTTGCAATTACTGTGATCATACTGTGGGTTGGGCCTATGATAAGGCATTCAAATCATCAGAAGAATACAAAGTGGGTAAATTTATATTGGAAGTCAAGGTTCTGGTTGAAGTCGATTAATGTTCAAGTTTCGAGATTGCTATTTGCCCAATATATAAATGGTGCTGACTGCAGGGTTAAATGGTTTGGGAGTTTTATGTGTGGGGAGTTTTTTTTGTTCTTTTTTAGGTTGGTTTTTTTTATGTGTTTTTAAATTTTACGATTTTCTCAAATAGACTTATTGCTGGGTTAGGGTATGTTGCAATTTTATAGCCCTATTTCCAGTTTCCCATATGTGATCTCGTCAAGTATTAAGAAGATTTTAAAAGATGATGCGATGCTTGTTCAATACTTGTTTGAAACCTACAACAAGATCATTTGATACATCATGGGCTTTAAAACCTACTACCAATTTACATGCTGTCAGGTACGCTCGTACGCTGTCCAATGGAGAAGATCGAACCAACAACAGAACCTCTCAATCGTCAGTACCGACAGCTATTAGTAGTAGTAGTAGTAGTAGTACTGGTAGTAGTACTGGTACTGCACGGGGGTCTCGGCGAGGACAGTCTCTACGATCTAGATCCCAGTTTCAACGACAAGAAAAAATTACAGAGAAACAACAAGCACCGCCGCCACTAAAACCGACTATTGAAACAGTACAGGATTTAGAAAAAATTATTCCAAACATGCCTGCTGAAGAACAAGCTCGTGTGAGGTCACTTATAACTGAATACGGAGATGGATTGAATGAGTATCTTTCTCAAGCTGTTGATTTGAGTTCGGCTGGTACTTTAGACGGCGAATCCAATACACCTCCAATGATGAATGATTATGAAACAGCAGTAGGTGTGTTGACACAAATGGTAGAATATCTTGTTGAGCAAGAGAATGAAGGAATTGAAGTCGACAGCAGTGTTTATGTGAAATTATGGAGTACGGTGAAAATGTTTGGTAAAATACCTGTTGACTCAAAGGTGGAACCACCATTACAAGTTTTAGTGGTGCTTTTTCAAATTGCAAAATCTCAGCAGTCAGCGAGAGCTCGGAGGCTGGCAATCAAATCTGTGGGTGATATTTTGTACGGATACCAGTTAGTACGACTTGATCCATACAATGAAGTTGACTATTTGTCTGCCTTGACTAAATCACGAAATGTGGGTAAGGCTATCAAAATCTGGGAGTCCAGGCGGTCTAAGCAAGACGTCAAAAACTCAATTTGGTGGTTAGAAGTAGGTGCATGTTTGTACCAAGAAGCTCACGACATGGTTAATGCTGAAAAACTGGCATATGAACTTAACCAGAAATTTGACTACGTGCCCCCGAAAGTAATATCCCGCTTTATTCAACATTACCTTGGAATGCGCAAAGCTGATAAAGCCTGGGAATGGTACGAATACATGATTTCAGCCGTGCGTAAGGCTGGCAGTCCAGGCGAACTAGAGTCCATCACTGGTGACTTGAGTCCTGAAGAAGCAGAGGTTCTCTTCAACAAGAAAGCTACACCATCTCGAACCGATCTTGTCCATGTTTTGGATTTGTTTTTGAAAAACTTGCACAGTTCTTATTCTGTCATCATCATTAAAAACCTATGTGAATTTGGCATTGAAATTCCTCAAAATACAATTCTATCCACCCTTGAAACTGTTTCAAAAAACATTTCAAGGTTAGAAGAAACACAAATGACGGAGATGCTTGAGGTTGCAAATAAAAATGAAAAACCAGCTCCGACGCAAACGCTCAACAATCTCATAGATAGTCTTTCCAATGCAAATTCGGAGCTACTCAATAGTACAAGATTCTACAACATTAGAATCTCGGCATTGGCTAATATGGGACAGCTAGACGATGCCCTTGTGATTCTAGAGTCAATGTTATCAAGGAACCTTTCTCCTCCTCCTATTGTACTACATGGCGTTCTTAAATCTCTTTTACAAAAAGGAAGAGTTGACTTTGCATTAAAGATGTTGGAGTTTATGGAGACCAATGGGTCCGCAGGTTACATTGTGTCTTCATCACAAGGAAAATCATCTAAACATTCAACAAAAATACCAGCTCCTTTGAGTATTCACTACGCGCTTTTTATTCAATACTACGCGCGCCGAAATAAACATTCATTTATTTTAACCATGCTCGATCGTATGGCTCAAAATAACGTATCCCATGATCAGTCAACTTATCTTGCACTCTTTTATTACAGATACAGGTCTCGAGATTTCCTTGGGTTTTTCCAATTACTGAATGAAGCAATCAACGTGGATCGCAAACAATTTTCAAGTGAAGGATACCGGGTTATCTGGACAATCATCCGAGACTACTACCGAACTCCCGCTGCTATCAGTAACAACACTACGGAAAACGGGGCCATGGCTTCGTTTCAAGCTGACCTGAGGTCTCTGTTCATTAGAATGCTGCAATCAAAAGATTTCAAACCCCTTCTTGAAGTCTATGAACCTGCATTACAAGCGTTCCTGCGTGCTGGCTTTGTACCTGAACTGTTTGCTGCTCTTTTGTACATGGGAAATCATAATGGAATTGAGCTGGATCCACTGGTTTGTTTTAGATTAACAAGGACAGCCCAAAAATCGACGAAATCACTTACTACCTCTACTAGCAATAACACTGCTAAAAGATCGTCTAATGAAGTTGCACTTGAAAGAGCCATGGCTTCCCTAACAACTAATGGCGGTGATCAGGTTTCTAGTGAACTTTCTAAACTCAAAGTCCAGCCTGAAGTCTTGATTCAAGCTTTGTGTACTTATTTGAAGGTGGATTACTCTGATTATACAAACGAGGTTGCTGCTATTAAAAGCCAATTCCTGTTAGCTGAGCAGAATTCTACATAAGAACACTTGTAAATATTAATATGGTTTTATTTTTTTTATTTCACTCAAGGTTACTTTTTAGATGGCTGAATGAATTTCATCAGTTTTGATTTCTGGCTCTGTGATAACGGGCCTTTGCCTTTATTCAGCCACGAGGTTTTCTTCTTTTCTTCACCTCCTACCTTACCTTCATCAGCAGCCTCGCTCATATCCAGTTTGACATCTGGTGCTTCCATGATGGATTTACCACCGTTCAGCATTTCCTGTTTAATGATTCCTGTTTTAGGGAACTTGTCCTTGGGCACATCCGACTCATGGTTCCATTCAAAAAACAATAGCGTTCTTGGACTAAACTTGCAAGTTTTTACCAACATTGCGCTTGGCTCTGTATAAAAATGTTTTGGCGGGTTTGTAAACAAGCGGAACGGCAAGTCAGGTTGGCTTAATGAAGAATTGACAAATTGAATCACATCACCAACTGTCTCTGTTGACTTGAATGCTGCTTCGAGATGGGTTTGATCAGGTAGTCGAATTCGAATCTGAATCGTCTTGATGTTTTCGGTCTTTTCGTCTTCCATTTTTTGTCGAAGTTGTTTTGTCAACAAGGGACCGTCACTAGATTTAGATGATCGTTGGATTTGGTCTTGAAGCTTTTGAGCATGAGATAAAGAAACAGCAAACGTGGAGTCGTCGTCATCCTTGAACACCCTTTGAGTCTGGGATGGCAAATATACCTGAACCGCACGCTTGTCAGGAGTAACTGTCTCAGCTTCAGCTTCGGGAGATGCAGTTTTAGACTCAATTAGAGGATCGGCCAAAACTGGAGCTTCTACTTCGACTGGAGCAAATGGAGCGACTGGAGCGACTGGAGTAGGCTGAGAATCTGCAACAGTTGGTAGTGTCTCGTTATTAAATAATGCCTCCTGTTGATCAATTATATCTTGGAACAGCAGATCGGTCTTTTCAAACCTCACGCGTAAAGTTTCTTGTTTGTTGTTTAATCCTAATTGCAAAAGCGATTTCGCGTACTCCTCCAATGTGGAAATCTATACTGTTAGCATTGCAACACACAATCATATCCCAACATACTCTTTTATTAAAAGATTGAACCACAGGTGTCTCATACACCAGGTATCCTGAAGATGCTGTTGCCTGATGCATAACTGCTCGTTTTGTGAAATTGATTCCTGAAACCCGTTCAAAATAGCTCAAAACTTGCCATAGACTGATATTACTAGGGAAAGTGTATAATAGCTTTTCACTGAATGAAGGCGCCAGATCTTCTACTTGCAATTTGATAACAACGTCGGTAACCTTTGCTTCTAAAGCTTTTGCTCTTGTCGAAGCAACAGCTAGTTCCAGTTTCGAGTTTTGGACCAAACTGGTCAAGCGTAGCGGTAAGGATAGGTCCATTACTTTATTCTTGTATCTTTCAAGCATTTGTTAGTTCAATACTAGATCATATGTTGGAGCTTACTTCAAAACATAGTTTGTCTCCACGATTCCAAATACAGTGGAAGCTTTGGTCCTGATTTCTCTCAACAGCATGGACGGTGTACATTTAACCTTCACGGTTCGAGCTTGAAGCTCTACGACAATTGATGTCACCATTGAATATTCTTAGATTGTGCAGTGGCAAAATGCTGGCATGCTAACATTTCGAGGAGGAGAAATCTAATAGTCTTAATTTGTGGGCTAGGGTTTAAAATTTTAAGTCTTGCCTCTGAGACAAGTTGAGAGAAGTTCAGGCTCTTCAGACTCTTCAGTTAGTTGCTGTATGAGATTTCAATTTCGAGTCTTTCACTACTCAATTCTTCCCAAGTTCTCTTTCTATAGAGTTTTCTATTAAGAAGTAACTGCCACTTTACTATGCAGTTTTCAGTGAAATCCTCATTTCCTACTGTGCACGGCTGATCCACGTGACGATACCACCTCGAATATTTTTCTCACTAATTTCACTTCCTTCACGCCAAATGACCAAGAAAATTCCCATTCACGTCGTGGCCGAAAGAGGTCTTATCTACGACATTGAAGATGTCAAACGGCTGAGAGAGGAATTTCATATTTGCGGTACTTTGACTGGAATCCTGCCTCAGGTGCCGCAGCAGAATGTGTTCCAAGGGTTACCTCTTGAACTTATGCCAGAAGAGATCAGGTTTCTGGTAGAGGAGTGCGATGCTGCTTACCTGGTAGATGATGGCAAAGTCCATGATTTGGCTGCTTTTAGTTTTGACGACAGCGATCGAAAGGCTTTAGAGGAGCACCGAAGAGAAAAGCAGCAAGCCCAGGTATTAAAGCATCAGCAACATGCCATGTTAAAGCGACAACAGGCAACGGAGAAAAATGCCAAATCAGCAGGAACACAGGCTTCCGGTGCGCCTGTTTTGCCAGTTGTGTCTAGCATAAAGGCTATTCCGAGTGAATCAGGAACATTTTACGATATTGATACCTTTAGTACTGAGACACCGCTGAACTTGCCGTCGTATGAACTATATGAGGCCCAATACAAGACAGAAGACAGGATAAAGTTGAACAATTCTAGCTTTACATCAGAAGACAAACCTGTTTTACCTTTAACTAAACTTCCCAAGCAGACTGCGTTCGACATGTACAAGCATTTACAAGGTGAACAGTATTTCCTATCTCCTGGTCTTCGATTTGGAGGCCAGTTCCTTGCATACCCTGGTGATCCGCTACGATACCATTCTCATCATATTGCTATTGGGTATGGCTGGAATGAAAAATTTAACGTTCTTGACATTGTGGGTGGAGGCCGACTAGGCACTGCAGTGAAAAAATGCTGGTACGTAGGTGCCAAGGACTATCAAACCAGTGAATACCATGGCTTCAGTGTTGAATGGTCTGGATTTGGATGAAAATTGTTTTATGTAAAACTAATATATATATATATATATATTTTGAGGCATTGTATCTCTGAAAATGGGTCACAAAAACGAAACTTGAACCAAATTATTTCAACAAGGCCAATTTGCCTTGTTGAATCCCAAATTAGGAACAAAATTTAATACATGGTTCATTGTGTCACATACTGTCAAATGCCTGATTTTGGTATTAAACTTTTAGACATCTGATTCATGCGAAGTTTCGAAATCTCCTGGTTGAAAGTCTTATTTATATCTGAATATCGCACTTTTTTTTCTTGACTTAAAACTACACTATTTGCGCAACTTGTTTCGAAAAAAAATCATCATGGGCCTTACAGATTACTTTCGGACTTCAAGTCAATACTCGACGGCTTCTAAAGCAGACCTTGCTTCACCGTTTCCAGCGTCTTACTGGGAAAAAAAGAGATGGAAATCCGATACAAGCACATGTCCCGAAGTTTTTCCATCTGAAGTTGAACTCAGTGTGTTACAAGAACTTTTGGACAAAATTATTGACATTTCGGCAAAAGAAGAACAGCGAAAAAATTCACGACTTTATCATGTAGACAGAGACTCATTATTGATGCTGCCTCTTGAAGGTCAAAGTATGGCAAGCAGGTCGTCTAGATCTTCTTCTTGTTCTTCGTCTTTGTCACTTCAAATCAATGGTGTTTTTGCGCCGACTGACACTGCTGAACTTCATACCATGTGCGTACTGTTAGGTGAACATATTAATCGGATAGCCAACAACGCTACATATTGGTCTTGGTCCGTGGACTGCTATAGCAAGCTGGTTACAATATACAATCTGCAACGCTCAAACAACATGTTTTCAGACAATTCACCGAAACAATATATCCTGGCAACTATATGTCTTTTATCTACCCTCATGAGTCGAACGCTCTCAAGTGTGCTGACCGTGACGACACAAGCGTTCAATCTGGCGCCGCTATCAAAGACTGAAAAACAGAAAATTAACGCTTTCCTATCCGACCGAGTTTTGGGCTATATTGTCTGGTTAGTCGAAACCGAAGTTTCTAGTAATCATATTTCCGGCGAATGCGTTAACTTTCTTCTTGCTCACATTAACTTGTCAAGTCCAGTCTTGAAATCCTTTTTCGATTCCTCGAAACGTGAAAAACTATTCCCATATCCTCGATTTCAGCATCTCAGAATATGGCGCTACATGTGGATTAAGGTTATTCTAGAGCGACTTTTGTTCATTTCGGATCAAGAAGTATCTGTTGCTAGTATCTCTGATGTTCAAAATGTGACCATTAATGAATTGATTCAAAGTTTTTCTGCTGAGCAAGATTCCTATGTGAAAGATCATATTGAACTCTTGTTTTGCTGCTCTTTGAAGGATCGCGAGTCTTTTGTACTGAAATCTTCGGTGGGTCAAGCTCGGGCGTTTCTACTTGGCTTGAATGATGTGGTTGAAAATTTACTTTGCACTCAAAGGTCGACTCTGACCGTTTGAGACTTTCTATTAATGGCTGAGCGTCAAGATTAATCAAGACAATGACACTACAAAACTAATCTCTGTTTAAACTTTTCCTTATAACTTATTACATGAATCTTCATATCTTTGTTAAATGCTCCGAGATGTTCCAAGAGCTTCAGTTAAAATTACTGCCATGCTTTTTTTGGAATAACTATTTAACTCAATAAAAAGTTTCAGTGAGTATCTGTGTAAAAGTACTTGGTACACTGCATCGCTCTATTTGTATCGACGAGGCTTAAGTCAAGTTGCAATATTGAACTAGTCCAAGGCACACTTCTTTATTTTCCTCATATATCAATTGCAGCGCCCCAGCTCCCGAATATTTAACAATTGAAAGTATTTTTGTACGCTCTTCAATATTTTAAGCGGGATACACTCAGATATACTTTGTAGTCTGAAATTCCCACTTCCAGATTCGGTAAATAGCACAAAAAATGGGTTAATCTAACTAAATGAGAAGTGTTATCATTCAGCTTTTAATCAGAATGTTATAAAAATCTACAATGAATATTTAAACATTGCATAGTTAAGTTCACAGAAATTATCCGTGCTTTAAATTTTCAAATTACATGTACATAGGAAAACTTCAAGACTGAGACTCTTTTAAGACTCTTGAGTGTCCAATTAACTTTGCCAATTCATGCGCTAAAATTGTGTGCCATTTTTATCCAATTAAAAATTCTGAATTTACAACATGCTGCCTTCGATCTACCGCAACGAGATTCCTGATCAGAGCTGATCAGTTGCGGAAATCAGCTATACGATCTAGCCTGGCCTGATCGCCCGGCATGAAGAATTTTTTAAAAAAGGGTTGAATACTTCTAATCTCTAATTTCATTTTATAAACATGTCTGGTGAAAAGGTTCTTGTTACTGGCGCTTCTGGGTTCGTTGCTTCTCATATCGTTCAACAGCTCATTGAGCAAGGATATGTTGTTCTTGGAACAGTCCGATCAAACGCTAAGGGGGATTTTCTTGTCAAAAAGTACGGCTCGCAGTTTCAATACGAAATTGTTAAAGATATCAATGAGGTGGGTTGTTTCAACCACGTCTTTCAAGCTCACCCCGATATCAAATATGTTCAACATGTAGCCTCTCCATTTTTTCACACCGGCACTGATTCCGAAAACGATTTAATCAAACCTGCTGTTAATGGTACATCGTCGGCACTCAATGCAACTCATAAGTTTGGCCAAAATGTCAAGAAAATGGTCATTACTTCTTCTCTAGCTTCCATGATTCAGTTTCCCCCCGGATTTGATGACCCATCAATGGTATATACTCCAGATTTATGGTGTCCTGTTACACTGGAGCAAGGCAAAACTGATAGCCATTTGGGATATCTTGCATCCAAGACACTTTCAGATCAATTAGCCTGGGACTTTGTCAAGAATGAGAAACCTAGCTTTGCTCTTACCACGGTTCATACTCCCATGATTTATGGACCGCCTATTCATGACATTGGAATCAATCAACTAAACACTTCAAATCAGTTGTT
>JAKTYJ010000281.1:0-11859 GCA_030674515.1 Geotrichum armillariae | reverse complement strand
TATGTAAAAATATCTTTAATATTTAGTTTGCCATCCCTTTGCTTTTATACATGCTACAATTCTTCGAGGCATACTCAAGAGTGGACTGCGTGATTGTCCAGTCGATTTCATCACTGCCTTTTTAGCATTCTCTCCAATTCTTTGACCAACAGTTTTGGAAAACCCAGGAATATGTTTACCTGGAGCATTGAGATTGTGGGTAATTTTCTTGAGGTGTGTTCAGACCTTTTCAATGGGGTTCAAATTGGGAGAATATGGGGGCCACTCCAACACAATAGAAACATGATTTTCAAGCCATCCTCACGAAATATATAAAGTATACATGAGTAAATTGTCTTGCTAGAACACAAGAGCATCCGATTGGGGTTTTTTCAAAAATGGTTGAAGTCCTTCTTCAAGGGTTTCACGTAACATTCGGCATTTATGGTTCCCTTGGTATTATTACCAATTTTGACCGCTCAAATTTCAATGAAAATGCTCGCAAGAGATAAATGTGCGCTTCCTACATTATTTGTAACACTTGGAGCGTATTTTTCTCCAGGAGTACGCCAAACTTGTCTGCGCTCATCTGTTTTGAATAGACGCCTGATCTGAATACTCTATATTTTTTCAATCATCTCTAGCCCAAAATTTACAATTAAGGTATCATTCAAACCGCATTTTAGCCTTTTTTGATGAACCAAACTTTGTACATCATAATGCAAGATGATAAGTTTATTTCTTTGAGGGAAGTTCGGATGAACTGTTTTGTAACGCCCTCTCTTTATTTGTTTCCCAAATCCGCTAGAATGACCAAATAATTTCTCTGAACCTCTCTAAATTTTTCTTGACGATAAAACAATTCTCTTTTTGCGCCTGGACTCTTTTATTTTGAAGTTTGAAAAAAGGTTGGAAGAAAAGAAGGATCGCATCGCGTTGGGGAAAATATATATAAATTTACTTTTTCAATACGTAAGATATCTGTACGTGCCATTTTAAATGTTGAAGCTATAATGAGAATTGGGAAAGATCCCAAAGTCATTGCTTACCTTGATGTCTATGTCCTTATGAACTATCCAAGATATGTTGAATAACTCAGGGTCATCCATAGAACAGACCAAGTGCTGAACAGAGATTGAGAACTGTAAACGAGAGAGTAAATTATCATACTGGAATTCTGCATAGGACTACTACACGCTCACACCAAGTTCTTGGAGAACAAGGCAACAAAATACAGTAAAGATGACTTTTTAATTGCAATTATATAAATGTGTTGATTACAACTTGCTGAATGGATAGTCAACATATCCCTTTGGTCCCTCTGTATAAAAGGTTGATCTATTATATTCATTCAACTCTTGACCATTTTCCCATCTTTTGACAATATCAGGAGTCGAAATAAAGTATCTTCCCATTGCAATCAACAATCTTGGATTTTCATTTGTTTCTTTGACTGCTGTTTCAATAGTGTAACCGCCAGCCAGGATCAAAACACCAGACCAAATTGGTGAAAATGCAGTGTTGTTTGCAGTTAGGTTGTATTTTGTGGATGGGTGAGCACCAACTGCACCGCGAGGTTCAATGAGATGAATATAGGCAATTCGTTTTGATTCATCTGCACGAGCACGACGTTCAAGTTCGGAGATTAGGTAGCTCCATTGAGGAACAGGGGTTCGACCGTCTTTACCAAGGAACGAGCGCCAGGGAGATAATCTAAGAGAAGTTCGTTTTGCGCCAATGGCGGCGACGACTGCGTCGATTACAGCCAAAGTAAAACGAGCACGGTTTTCAATTGAACCACCCCATTTGTCGGTACGCAAGTTGCTGTCTTCAAACATGAATTGTTCAGGAAGATAACCGTTTGCGCCGTGGATCTCGACACCGTCAGCACCAGCTTCAACCGCATTTTTGGCGGCTTGAGCGTAGTCCTTAATGAATTGCTCAATTTCAGGTTCAGTAAGAGCTCTAGGAGCAGGCTGGACAGGTGGGCGAGGGAGTTTCTTTGGTGTTTTTGGGTTTGCCTTGTTGTAAGCCATGATTTCACTTGTTTCTTTCACATAGGCAACTGTTGATGAAAACACGGGTACAGGTGAAGGAGCAATATAGTCATGACCTGTTTTTTCAATATACTCTTTATCAGCGTTTCTTCCAAGAGCCCAGAGCTGAACAAACATGAATGATTTATTTTCATGGACGGCGTCAAAAGTTTTCTTCCATGCTTGAATTTGAGCTTGGTTATAGATACCAGGAACATGTTCATAACCACCAGCAGCTTCAGAGATGAAAGTTCCTTCAGAGATTAAAAGGGTACCAGGGGCTGTAGAACGTTGACGATAGTACTCTACGTTAAGGTCGTTGGGGATATGGTTTGATGATCTGAAACGAGTCAGAGGAGCCATGACGACTCTGTTTTGAAGTTGGACATTGCCAACAGTGATGGGTTGAAAGAGGTTTTTAGCCATTTTGTAAAGTTTTGAATAATAGAATGAAAAATTGAATAAAATAGAGTGAAGAAAAATGGAAGCTTTTATACTTGAAAAAGTGAGCCTCGGTACTTGGCTTACAAATTGAAAAAAAAAAAAATTTAAAAAAGAATAAGCTTAATTCAATCTGCAGGACCCCCACTTGTTGACCCCAGATTTCGAACCGAATTCATAAGCAAATCTTGGTTGTATTTGGCGTCGTCGGGTCAGGGATGAAGACCGGGCTCAAGTCGGGTCTTTGGATCTACGAACGCAGGACTTGGGGCAACGCAAGGCTGAACCTGAGGTGCCGATACCGGTGGTTGCAAAAGAGCTGTGGATGCTTTACGCCGTTCATTTTGAAGGCATTGTACCGGATTCTGCCGTAGAATTAACCGAGGCTAAACCAATTTTGACTTGAAAGTCTCGGAACTCGGAGTTGAGAAAACGCCGACTTTTGTGAGAGCCCAGCTAGGAGTTTGGATCTGGGTTAGGGGGATATTCTGGCACAGCTTACTGACCTCCTCCAGTCATTCCAACCTTCAACCTCCTCCAAACCTTTAATAAAATGGCAGCAGCAACAAGAAGACTGTTGAAAGAACTCGCTTCTAATTATAATGATCCTAATCCTGCCTTATCTCTGTTAGTACCAATCAATGAAAATGATATATTTA
Source organism: Geotrichum armillariae (assembly GCA_030674515.1). NCBI lineage: Eukaryota > Fungi > Ascomycota > Dipodascomycetes > Dipodascales > Dipodascaceae > Geotrichum > Geotrichum armillariae. The sequence goes on along the minus strand of JAKTYJ010000281.1, from coordinate 8,744 downwards.
CTTGGAAAGCAGTACTTAAAGGTGTACCAGAGAGTCCATATGAAGGTGGTGAATGGAATATCTTGATTTATATTCCTCATGAATATCCAATGCAACCGCCAACCATGAAGTTTGAAACTAAAATCTGTCATCCTAATATCCATTTCGAGGTCAGTCTTCCTCTTCCACCTACTTTATGTTTACTTGCTAACAGATAAATCTTAGACAGGTGAAGTTTGCCTTGATATTCTAAAATCGCAATGGTCTCCAGCATTTACAATAGCTTCTGCTTGTTTGACGGTTCAAGCAATGCTTACAGACCCAGAACCAGATTCTCCATTGAATATAGATGCTGCCAATTTGGTTAGATGTGGTGATAAAACAGCGTATGAGGATTTGGTCAGGTATTACACAATGGTTTATGCGAGAGAACTATCATGAAGGATCAGGGTTGACCGTAAAAGTCTGTAGAACATAAAACACTCAAGCTGAACAAACTGCTTCTTTCAGAGTCTCAAAGTGTTCAAGTGAGGAAAAAAACAAGAGTAGCAATAGCCCAAACCCTGATAAACACTCACTCAATTTTCATCTACTCGAAAAATGAAAATTCACCCAAAAAATTTCAAATCATCGCGCCATCCCTGGGATTCAAGATTCAACAGCTTGAAATCTCTACTCTTATACCATCAAACACTTTAGAGTTCTTTTAGTTACAACTTATGGAAGATCAATTAGAACAAGCGGTCAATATCGCTATTCAGGGCTCAAGCGATACTTCGCTTCAACAACAGGTATGCTTGATTCTGATCCATATCAACATCTTCTAACACACTAATAGGCTATAGAGTTCTGCAACAACTTGAAAGATTCAAATGAAGGATGGCAAATTTGTCTAGCTCTATATACAGGCTCCACCAAACGGTATGATTATTGATTAGACTATTGATCCAAGTACTAACGGTATTGTAGAAGCCCAGAGTCCCGGTTTTTTTCTCTTCAGGTTATAGATGCAGCCTTGTCTAAACTTGACCAAGATCAACTTCAAATCGCTCGCAATGCCTTGTTTGGTTACCTCAAGACTTCAACCTCACTCCCCACATCTTCTGAGAACCTAGGCGCCAGCTTTCTCAAAAACAAATTAGCTCAGACCATTGCATTTGTATTCATTTTATCCTATACATCTATTTGGCCGTCTTTTTTCAATGATTTCTTTGATCTGCTTCAAGATAATACCAATAGCGCGGCTGTCGACATGTATTTAAGGGTCTTACAGGTCATTCACGAAGAGATTGGTGATAATCTCATTATGCGAGATGCTGCCTTGACCAAACGCAATAATGACATCAAAGACTTGATTCGAGAACGCAATGTAGCCGAGCTGGCTGATTCCTGGATGAAAATCTTGCAATACTACACACCAGGTCAAAAGGAAATCGTTGAAGGAGCACTCAAGGTCATTGGTGGCTGGGTTTCTTGGATTGACATTACATTGATTGTGAATCCAACATATTTCACACTTATTTTCAACTGTCTACAGATTGAAGCCATTCGTCTAACTGCTTGTGATACCTTACTGGAAATCATTGTCAAGAAAATGAAACCAGCCGAAAAAATGGAGTTGATTCGTTTGCTGGACTTGAATAATGTCATTAAACAAATTTCAGCTTCGTCTGATGAAGAGTTTGACGAGCGTGTTGCTAAACTATCAAACTTTGTTGCACTGGAACTAGTTCATATTTTAGATGGCTCTACCTCCCTTGCTTCTAACGCTCCACTACAAGAAGGCCAAGCGGAACAAGCTGAGCAAATGTTCAACGACTTTGTTCCTACTATTATTCATTTCCTGTCAAATGAGTACGACGATACATCTTCTCAAGTCTTTCCCGTGTTATCTGAATACCTAACATTTCTACGCAAAGAGTCCAAACAAGGCAAAGCTAAAGTCGATACTTCTCAACTTCAAAGAAACGCAGCCCGTCAAATCACAAACTTCCCATCCGACTCCAACTTTATTTCTCCCCAGCGTCGTGCTATTCTGGAGTCTCTTTTGCCTAAAATTATAATCAAAATGAAGTATGACGAAGACACAACCTGGACTGGCGGTGAAGACGATAGCGAAAGTGAGTTTATCGAAATTAGGGCTAGACTCAAGGTTCTGCAAGACTTTATTGCCAGTATTGACATGGACCTTTACATTGATGGTATAGTGTCAGTTGTTGCTAGTTCTTTCGATCCCTCCTCTGTAAATTCTTGGAGAGATATTGAACTTGGTCTTTACGAACTCTCCGCTTTTAGTGAAAGTTTGAAAAACGGCGCTATTGCTGTTGTCAAAGGCTTAGAAACCCGTGCATCGCGAACTTTATACGAGTTGTTTTTCAAAATGATTGAAAGCAATGTCGTGGCAATGGATCATCCGTCAATCCAACTCCACTATATTGAACTCGTGAACCGTCATAGCTCTTTTTTCAACTCTTCCAACTCTGCGGCTTTGACTAAAACTCTTGATGTTTTTGTTTCTCCTCTCGGAGTTAATAACTCAAACCGCCGTGTCCAAGTCAGATCTTGGTACTTGTTTTTCCGGTTTCTCAAGTCTGTGCGAAACAGTGTTGGCCGCGATATTGCTGAAACTGTATTCTCATCTATCCGAAATCTACTTCAAATCAAAGCTGAAATCCCAACACAAGACGACTCAAGCGAAATCACTGCGGATGCAGCAACTGAGGCTGGATCTTTTGATAGCCAACTGTATCTTTTCGAGTTGTGTGGATTGCTGTTTGCCTCTAGTGACGATAAACTATCTTTAGTACAGGGACTCCTACAACCTATTTACAGTGATGTCGAGACATGTCTGCAAATGTCTTTTGCTGATCCTCTGGTTAGTTTACAGGTTCACCATGATCTCATGGCTATTGGAACATTTGCTCGGGGATATAATGAAACTGGTTTTGGAGCCGCAGCCAACAGTGATGAAATCAACGTAAATCCTATGCATCCCCAGGTCTTTCAAGTATTTCAAACTGCTACACAAGTTGTCATCACTGCACTAGAACGTATGGGCAAGTTTGAAATTATTCGTGACGCAGCCCGCTTTGCGATTGCACGACTTATTCCTGTTTTAGGCATGGAAATCTTGCCTGAAGTGACTCGATTAATCAGTTGTTTCCTTGAACAATGCAAAATTGACGAGCTCATGGATTTCCTCGGATTTCTCGGCCATCTGGTCCACAAATTTCGAAAACAAGTTGGTGTTTATGAAATGTTTGATTCACTCATGACACCGCTGTTTGGACGTATTTCCGTTGCATTGAATGAAGGTGATGCTATCGCAGTTGGTGGATCCACAGACGCAGTCATTTTGAAAAAAAATCTTCGCAAAGCCTACATTCAGTTTATTTTTAACCTGCTTAACAACGGCATGGGCGCACTATTCTTTTCGAAAAATAACACCAGCATTTATGAAGACGTATTGCAGTCCGTGCTAATGTACTCTGTTGATATTGATGGTGACCTGGCTTCTGCCAAACTTGCTATTCTAACACTCAACAAAATGCTTCAGGTCTGGGGTCAAGGGCAAGTCAAACCCGACGAGTTTAGTGCAGGTGAGTCTGTTCCTGGGTTTGAACAGTTTACTTATCAACATATTTCCCGAGTCTGCTGGGAAATCCCTGCTAAATCCACATTTAACACCAAAGACGCACAAATGCGGTTACTCCTAAGTGATATTGCAAGTCTTCAATTTTCTCTTTACGAAACCCGTGGTCAAAACTACTTACGATACCTCTCTGAGACTTATTTTCCAAGCATCGGTGTACCTACTGATTACACAGAGGAATACATGAAACAGTTAGGGGCGGGCGATATCAGAGCATTCAAGAAATTCTTTGTGGTAAGTGTTTGGTATTTAAACTTTGAAAACGACTAACATTTTTTAGCAATTCATTGTTACTATTTCGAATAGGTAACAAGTAAACGGATCTTGATGATATATGGTGGCATCAGAAAAAAAATATTGCTCTAAGAAGTGATGAAATTACAAAAGTTGAATTAGATGTTTTTAAATAATACAAAATTATACAAAAAAAGGGCACTTGTATGAAAAATTGCCAGTTTAAAACTCTACACGGAAACTAAATATTTTGACAACTATAATATCATTAGGAAATCGTTTTTAAATGTAACAGTATGTTGTACGGGAAAGTCAATATTTCCCTATTTTCTTGTGGTACTATCTTTTGGCATAATATGTTTCTCCACGTATCAACACAGCATATAACTTAGGAGGCTTTAGTATAAAATGATTAGAGCCTGATACTCGTTTATCGCGTTTCGTGAATATTTTGTGATTTTTTGACGGATCTTTGAGTAGCTGGATTTTGTTTATTCGTTTAGAATTAGACCAAAGAGTAACTATTCAAGGATTAGGAGATGTGAATTGTTTACCATTGCGAGTTTCCACATAATGCCGGCATTCAGTGCTCTGGAGTTGAACGACTTCCTAATATCTCTTGCGTTGATAATTGGAATATTTAGACCAATTTTTGACAAATGATAGTAGTCCAAGCATGGAAAATGTGTTACAATGTGTAATCTCGGAGCATTATTAAACTGATATAAAATATGTACAAATTGTCTATGTTGGTTATGCTCGCGCCAAGTTGAGGTGATTGACTCTTGTCAGGTGAAGACATTGTGTAGCAAAGCCAAAGAGCACAAAAAGAGCGTATACAATGCACTAACTGTGATCAAGCAAGTCAAAGAGAAGTAAAGTAAGGTATTATGCATTTTTAAGCATCAAAGGGAGATGGATATCCTCCAACAGTGGCAGACTTTTAGGTGTGATGTGCTCCAAGATATAAATGCACATGTACACATATGAGTCGTATTCGTATCTGAGTACATTGAAAACTGTAAGATTGGTGCAACTTGAAAAGATATTGATTTGATATAGTGCTCTATTTTCTTGAAAAAAGAGCCAGTATCTGCCAACTCTGGACTTTAAGTTGTCTGGTTTAAATCCTGAGATACTTTAGATGGGCTACTGATCCCATAATTATAGTGAAATGCTTCAGTAAAAATTTCCCAGTGACAGGTTGTGCGTTTCTCTTATGTGCTATTTCATAGTTTTCATAGGAAAGCTTTTTGTATACAATTTTGCAGAACTTTAATAAGTCAAAGTTTTATCCAGATAGGCCTAAATTGGCACTTTTACAACTGTGATTTCAATAAAAATGATTGGCGTTCGAATTAGTGAAACACTGGAGATATCTTGAGAGATGACACAATTGGCAAGCAGCTCAGAGAGTTTTCGTAAAGTTATGTAGCACTGATTGATAAAAAGTACAAGATTAAAGTAATTAATCTCATCTGAAGTTTTATAACCAAAACTTTATTGTGAACCATGTTATATTTTATTGTGAGAAGTTATACTTACCCTTTGCGTTCATCCTTCTTTTTCAGAATGGATCTTGTAGCCTATTCTTTTTCTTCTTTAATTCATTACTCTTATATACTATGGTTGCCACACTTTCCACTATTAAGATACTGCCATTGGAGCTTCTTTCCAAGATTCTCGATGAGATCTTTTTCTCCAGTACATTCTTCCATTTTAGATATGATCTCAAATATCAAGGTGAGGGCTACTATACAAATTGCCTGCTACCATTAATGTTTACAAGCAAAACTTTTTGTCAACGAATTGGGCCCTCCGCGATATGGTCTAATATTGAATTTGTATTGCAAAGTGCCTCGTGAAGGTACTCTTTTTAAGGAACATCACCCACGACGCGTCGCTCAAGGAGGCCCATTGAGGAAGGCTACTGTAATTAGAGGACCAATTAACATGCTTAATTATCTCAAGGCTACTTCAAGACTGAGTGGCGTACAGCAGAAAGCACTAAGTTATAAATTTACGACACAATATTTTGTGAATTTAGGACACAACATCAAGTCAATAACTCTGCAAATCGACCCTATATTCACTAAATCTTCAGAGATTAACTTTGGCTTATACTGGTATGTATTAGAGCATATCAAACCCACCTATATGCCTTTTTTGAAAAAAATTTACCTTCCCTTGATGCTTGAAGAAGGCTATGTCAAGGCGTGCAAAGGACTGCAAAAAGCATACATGAATTTTGCACACTCTTTGCGTCTATTCAAAACCCCGCCAAAATTACATATTAAGACCTTCAATCCGGACATGAATTTGTTTGTAAAGCTTGGGTTACTCCCATTTCTCAAAACTTGGAAGCTCAGTTCAGACCGTCTCTTAGATATTGCCAACATGGCTCCACTTGACACAAGCAATTTGGAAGTTATACAGTTTCTGGCCCCGAAAAATCGGAATTACATTGATTGTCGTGGAAACTCAATTCTCAGTAAAAACCCAGACTTTTCGTGGTGTTCACAATAAAGGTAATCTCTGGGCCAATTTAAAGGTTATGGATACCGGTAACTTACTCGGATGGCCATCAGTTGATTACGATTGGTTTCCACAAAGCATTGAAGAGTTATCCTGCACTCAACACTTTTTACTACATGATACTCCAACGTCCTTCGTTAATAGCAAAGCTTTTGCTAATGTCTCTAAATTAACCATTTTAACCAACAAAAATTTGAAGGTAGAAGAATTGAGTGAAGAGCTCCGTGAGCCTCTCGATCTGCCAAAGTTATGGCATTTACTTTCACCAATTTGACACAAGTTTACGTTAAAAGGGAAAATGCAGAAAACGCTTGTATTTATAAAATACCACACACTCGGGTAATGAAAGCAATTTTTGATCTATTGAAAGAGAATCCGTTGGAATCATTTTCCTTGGGCTTCATACACAAACATCTTGTGGAAAACATGTTGCCATTGCTTAGCGATTTGAAGACTCTAGAAATTTTTGACCATGAAGTCTCCGACGACCCAGAAAATATTATGCTTCATGAAGATCCAAGTTTATGCTTGATGAACAAAATTCTGGCTGAAAACCCACCCAAGCTAAGAAAGTTGTGGCTTAGCTCTAATATCAAGAGAAGTCTCTATTTCCCGTTATTGAGTGAAATTGCTTTATCCAATTATTGCAAAGCTCTTGAGTATATTGTTTTGAGCACACAATGGGATGACTATCAGGTTACGTTGTTAACACTCAATCACTCGAAAATCTTCAAAACCTCAAATTTATAGTTGACTTTTCTGTTCTGCGTGGCTTACTTCGGAAAGCAGGCTCCTGTTAGCATTTGACGCTATTAGTTGTACATAATGTAACTCTTCTTATTTAGAATAAATGGCAATATATCAGATAATTGATAACATTTTTTAAACAGGGTGTGATGAAACGGATCTTTTGAGCTTAACTTGACCTGGCAATTTAATAACTACAATATAAATACTATTCTGCAAAATATAATAGTACTAATAACCCATTAGAAGCTGTTTCTTGGATATTTGGAATTTGATTCTGATATCACTATTCCATTTTGGGATCATAATAGGCGTAGACCTTACAAAACTTTTTGTGACACACACCAAAAACAGCTCTCATACTTATGTAGTTTTACACTCTTAAGAGCCTCAACCAGTAAGTTTTTATATAAAAAGTGAAATCTAAAAAACGCGTAACCATAGTGACATCCAAACATTTACAATGCCATGGCCAGTTCTGCCGTTGGTTTAACCTGGAATTCCGACCCAGAAAAACTAGATTCAACATCTAAATATTAGAAAAAAAAGAGATCTCGAGTAAGGTCATGGAGCATACGGTATCAAAATAAAACAGACGTTGATTTTTATATGTACAAATTGTAGTTTTCATAACTAAAAGTTACAAAGAAATATTTACTGGTACTGCTCCAAAGCCAACTTCTCCTCGATGATTCTCTTTTGCAGACCCTTCTCAATCTCCCGTCCAATAAAGTCTTGAACACCTCTCTGTACCTGAGGATCAAAGCTACTACTCTTAGAACCATGCTTGGCCTTCATTTCAGCAAGATATGCCTACTTAGTCGCAGACAATGGCATCTCAGGAGCAGTCATCTCACGCAGATCCTGGGCTGTGATCTTGGGTCGTCGCTTATACCGTGAGTATTGGTTACGGATCTGGCCGACGGCAGCTACTGGCATAGGAGGTTCCAGGATTGATGTCGGAAAAAAGGTGCGTTCCTCTACAATATCGGCGGGAGTGGCGAATCCACTGGTTGCCAATGGTTTTCGGGGTCGAGGCCAGGGAATGACGACAGTAGGGTCATGGGTGAGTCGGCGGATGGGTAGGAACTTGTTGTAATCGGCGTCGTAGTATTCACCGTCGAGTTCAACACTATGAACAGCAACGCTATTGTATGTTAGAGCTTGAAATGCCAAAATACTTATGTACTTACTCCTTCTCAGCACCTGTGTCTTCTTTTATTGTGGCCACTAGTCGGACATTTGAAATTTTGATCATGTTGGGAACATCCACGACAGGCTTGGTCTGGCCAGGGAAAAATGCCTGAGGAGGAATCAAGGTGCGAGTCTATAACAGTCAGAATCCATACACACATATTCCAGATCTTTCACTTACAGTACCACCCAGTCCCTCGATAGTGAGTCCATTGCTCTCCTTCATCAAGGATGAGATCTTGCCGACACGACCCTTCTCTGGGCCATCCAATATTTGTACTCTGTCGCCTGGCATAAACTTCCATTCATTCTCCTTAAGTCGCTTGGTCTCGTCGACGTTGTTTTGCATTTGAATCTTGAAAAAGTCGGGAGCTTTGCGCATCATGCTCTGTTGTTCCTGTTC
>JAKTYJ010000279.1:0-11820 GCA_030674515.1 Geotrichum armillariae | reverse complement strand
GTGGCAAACTATCGGTTCTTTGCGATATCACAGCGCTTCTTGCCAGAGTGTAATCGCGTATCTCGCTTTGCAGCATTGCGTAGGTTCTCATATACGCCTGCACCTTGGTCATTTTCAGATCGCTTCAAAGAAGCCATTCACGCGTTCACACCCAAAGAACTACAAAAACAAACCGATTCAGAGGAGCTAGATCACATTGATATCTTCCCTGGAAAATACAATCGGCAGTATGTTGTGACGCACGGATTAACTGGAGCTCATACTAAATTACCCGATTACTTGGTTGACCTGATCAGCTCATTGCCAAACTCATCCGACCGCCTATTGGCCCTCATTGAGTGCAGAGAAGTACCTATTGATGTTCTTTTGGTGTTGTACCGACCAGTACTGGGATCGTTGGACGAATTGTGTGTGCTGCAGTTTGCGCTCAGGTTGTACTCCAATAGCAGGTATAACGAATGTTTTGCAGTTATTATGGAAAACATGTCCCTGAGCGATGGGCTTCTTCTGATAACGGATCGGTTGATTCCATTGATTGAGACTGAGAGAGTAGATCAAACTGATTTTGCAGCCATTACCTTTATAAAGGTGGCTATTCATGCTGGACAGTTGAACGCTGCCAGCCAACTCAGCCAGGAACTAAAAGACTGCAAGACTTGTTTTGAAAACCGACTCAAACTAGATACATCTCTAGAAGAGGCCCAATTACAACTGTACATATTGATGACGAATCACAATCGTGAAATTTTACAGCTGTTACAAGCTTCTTCTCTCTGTTCAGTCAAAACCTCCATCAGAGAGTATTTCAAAGATTCTGCCCTCCACAATTCGACGCATGTTGCCATTCTGAAGGCACTGCTAATTCAAGGATATACACAATTGGCTGAAGAATGCTTTGGTGATATTGTTTCCAACAGAGGCGTGTTACAGAGCATGGTCAGAGACATTAGCAGTAGCTACTATGACTCCTCGCCAATACATCAACATATATTTAACGCATTTCATGGCATGTTTTGTACTATTTTGCAGACGCCATCGCCGTCTAAACCGGTTAGATTTAGAAAAGACGATTCATTAAGCATTCCCTCACTCGGGGTCACAAAAGCATCATTTACGACATTATGGAAATCATACTTACGATACACGAAAAACAACACCAACGCCGACTCACCACATCGCTATAAAACAAGAACTTTAGAGGCATTTCTGAGTCGCGCTATCGACCTGAAACAGTCCATTACTTGTTCATCTATCATGAAGCAAGCAAAGAAGAAAATCACCGATCCACACTTGCTTGCGCGCGCTGTTAATTTGTTGATGTGGAGCAATAAGCGACAGGCACAGAAGGACACTGAAGGTTTCTACGATTTAGATTGTGTTAACCCAGAACTCATGGAACGCATGACGCGAAGCATGGCGCCTGGTGTATTCAACCAAGCTGCTCTACTGGCAACTAAAAAAATCAACTCACAACTCAATCTTACCAATGCCAGAGTGGTAGCGAACAGTCAGCTTGAATCGGACTCTTCTTTTTCTGCTTCTTCTGTGTTTCCCGGCCCTCCTTTATGGACTCTGTTGAGAACACTTCAGTCGCCTCTCCCTAAAGACCTTGAGCAAGAATTGGGAGTAAGTATTGCAAGCCGGCCGTTACTTGAGCAGCTCAAATATTACTCACTACCCACTTTGTCTGCGAACGGAATTGAGTACGCCATATATGCTCTTATGGATTTAATGAACTATAATACACTCCGCGGAGTAAACACCAAAGATCACGAACTAAGAGCTAAGCTGGTGCTCTATGGACTGATTTTAATTGGCGAGAAAAACAATGGTGGGCAGGTATCACTTTCAGAGTCACCCAAATCCATTGACGCTGCCTTGATTGACATATTCGCAAAGCTTAAGACTTTGTCAATTTCTCCCAATCTCGTTGAAAAGACAATCAGCTACATGATTAAACGTCACCAATTTAAAGAAGTCATGCTTCTCTCTGACATCATCGCTAGCCGCAAACTGAGCACCTTTCCAAACTCCTCTATCACTGCCGGCACCAAAACCTACGACAACTTAGTTTCGCTCAAACTCTACTACAAACTGCTCACAGAATCCAGTAAGCACGCGCCCTCTATTTGCATCCGCTTACTTCAATGGCTCCGTGTCCAGCAAGGCGCGCCAATCCCATCCTGGGTGTTACGAAACATGGCAATTGGGTTTTCCCAAAGCCCCATTTTGTCTGCCAGTCAGAGCTCACGGCGCGTGGTTTGGATGTTCCGTAAACTGCGTGCAAGAGGTGAACCCCTGGGTGTTGATGCGACTGTGGCATACGTTGAAAGCATTATTAGTCGTAGCGCACAACAAGACAAGGGAAGTCGACAGCGTCTTAGATGGGCAATTGGGTTGGCTAAGCAAGAGCATGTTGATGATGAAACGATGCGGAAATGGTTGGTTGAGTTAAATCATATGCGAATGCACCAGAAAGGGTATTGGCGTTGACATGAATGGTTCGACCTAATCTTGGTTGAATGACTAGTTGTCAAAGTTAAAGGCAACGATAAGCTTCACTCAATCAAGTGAAGTTGATTCTCTGTATAATATTATTAATTCAAGATGAATATATTTATTTTTTGCGCTCTGATATGTGAGGTCAATGCTTGTAACCCGTCAGTTATAAATCTAATTTGGCACCATGCTGATTCTAACTCTCCTGGGAGAGTAAGAATAAAACTAGAAATTGACCATGGCCAGATGAATGAAAGAACTACTTAAAGCAAATAGAATAAATTTCTTGCTGAATCGTTTTTCCCATGGTTGTGCCCCAAGTTACCGGTTGTGGTTGTTTATATCTCGTCAATACCCTCTACACATTAGACTAAACAGTAGCTCTCCTCAAATACAAACATTACATCTCTAACCCTTTATAGCTCTACATTATTTCTGACTCTATAAGTTAATGCTTTTAACTTTGCTCAACTTTGAAATTTGAGGGCCATTTTCGCCACAGAATCCAGGACTGAAACTACACCATCAGCTTTACGGCAATTCACAGATTCTTTGATTTGATAGTAAACTTCACGTGTAGCCATGGCTGCCATGCGGTGGAATTCAGATTAGGCCTCGAGTCCAAGTCAATATTTGAGTTCCACCAGTTGCGCCAGAACTCAGACTCCTATGTGATGACGATTACGTGAACCCGTATTTTTTTATCGATCCCATTTCCTTCCACTCTCTAGCCACTCTCCCAGAACAATTCGTAATTACAGGAAGCGGCCATGTTCAAAGGTAGTAGTAAACAGAAAAACCAATCTATCAAAGGATTCTTTAGTCAGAAGACGGTAGCTAGTACTACTATTCCTGCTCAGACTTCAGATGCGCGAGTTCTGAAACGCGTTTCAACGAACGCGTCCTCTTCGTCCAAAATAACTGCATCGTTGACGCGCTCTGGTACTATTACTTCTTCTATATCTGGTGCTAAACTTGCTACAGCGACTCCCTCATGGATGTCTCAATCTAATAACGCGTTCGATGATGTTGAATATGATGATCTGGACGAAATCTTTGGTGAGAGCGCGGACGAAGCTTTTTACGCAGATCCTCCTCCTTCCAAGAAGCCTGTCACAGCTACTACCTCTACTATGACGTCTGCAGTCAAGAAAGTATCAAGTTCTCAAACGCAATCAACTTTTGCATCAAATCAGCAAATGGCAAAACGCACGCGTTCCTTACCTTGGGAGGAACAGCCTGTGAAGAAAGGATCGACCCGTCAACAGAGTCTAATTGAGCCTGTGAGCATTTCTGGAACTGATCTAGCCAACCGTGTCAATAACCTCCCGCAGCAATTCCGTGCGCGCAATCTCAACTCGACTACAAACAACCCAGCTAATGGGACGGTAACTCGGGCTAAAATGGACATTGCTGCTGCAAAGGTTGCCGCTGCTGTTGCTGCCTCTGCTACCAAAACATCAAAAGATAGTAATAAGATTGTGCTGAGCGAGGAACAAGAACATGTGATTGAGTTGGTCATGAAAGGCAATAGTTTGTTCTTCACAGGCGCTGCAGGTACTGGTAAATCTGTGCTTCTTCGAGAAATCATTAAGCGACTTCGCATGAAGCATAATAATGAGTGTGTAGCTGTGACGGCGTCAACAGGCCTGGCAGCTCTCAATATTGGAGGAGACACATTACATCGGTTTGCTGGAGTTGGCCTTGGAAAAGATGCTGTACCGACTTTGATCAGGAAGGTTTCTGGGCGACAGGAAAGTGCCAACAGATGGAAGAGGTGCAAAATCCTGATTATTGACGAGATTTCCATGGTGGATGGCGTATTTCTTGACAAGTTGGATCAGGTAGGGCGAGCTGTTCGGAAAGACCTCAGCACTCCATTTGGTGGTATCCAGCTCATTTGTACCGGTGATTTTTTTCAATTACCTCCTGTCGACGGCAAGAACAACTTTAACAAGAATGCGCCGAAAGTGTGCTTTGCTTTCGAGTCCAAGGTGTGGGCCGTGAGAATGACCAAAACATTTGTCTTGACCCAGGTGTTCCGACAACAGGGTGATAACAGACTTATTAATATGCTCAATGCTATGCGTATGGGCACTCTAACTCCTGAGATGTGCACTCAGCTTACGGCTCTTTCTCGAGAAGTGAAGTACGACGACGGCATAGAGCCTACAGAGCTATATCCTACGCGAAAAGAAGTGGAGTTAGCCAACAAGCGGCGCTTGGAATCTCTTCGTGGGCTTTTACACGTTTTTAATTCGAGCGACCAAACAGTCGATGAAAAGCTTAGTCAAATGATGATGAAAAGGGAAGACGGAATCAAGTTACTGGACAACACCACAATGGCTTTAAAAGAACTGGTACTACGACATGATAGCCAGGTTATGCTCACTCGAAACAAGCCTGATTCAGGGCTTGTGAATGGCTCGCTAGGACTTGTAATTGCGTTTCTGACTAAAAATGAGTACACCTTGTTGATAGCCAACTCGTCTTTTTCAGACAAGTCTGAGCAAGAAATTAACGCAATGGCACGCGAGTTTGAAGCTGGTCGAGAAGTTACACCCAATGGGCCTAAACCAGAAACACTTAGCAGTATTGGTACAGTTCAACATCAAGCGGGAGGCGATGATGTTTGTCCTATTGTCCGGTTTGCTGGTCAGAGTATACCAGTCCTAGTCGAGACGGTATTGTGGGATATCACAAATAGTGAACGAGAAATGATTGCGGGGCGCACTCAGTATCCGTTAATTCTGTCATGGGCAATGTCAGTGCATAAATCGCAAGGCCAGACTTTGGATCGCGTTAGGGTTAACTTGTCCCGTACATTTGAAGCTGGCCAAGCGTATGTTGCGGTTTCTCGAGCCACTACTGCTGATAGATTACAGGTTATGAACTTTAACCCGTCCAAAGTCATGGCGCATGCTAAAGTTATTGAATTCTACAATAGTTTGACGCCCATCCATGTTGGCAAGAAGGCCAAATCACAGAAGTCCGTGAAAGATGAAAAGGATCTTGCTCTAGACGATTTGGGCTACGATTTTATAGACTACGATGATTAGTTTTAATTATAATAGTAAATGTACATTATAATGGTACTATGCTGGCACAGTTACATGTATTGTCATTAAATTGTAAGAGTGAATATTTCTCCACCAATTTTCCACCAAACCGAAAGTTGGCAATTTTGCGGGTGTTTTTTCGTTATGATTTGAACTATGAGTCTCAGTCTATGACTAAACCTCGGATTTGACCTCTTTTTTTCAACCTCCTCCTGTGAGATCTTCAAAACTTTTTTTATTCTTTCTTCCTACAGTCCACTTTGTTTTCTTGACGGAATTTTAGCAAGCACATACACAATGTCTACCACTGAACAGAGTATGTATTTTGATGGCTATTGCGATTGTGATTGAATCTTGTGCTGGATATATTAGTAGCCATTGCGTCTTGGTTTTAGCCCAAATCTACATAACATGTACATCTTGATTGATACCCATGTCGTCAATGCTGACATTTTTTAGAGCCTCTTCCCTTTACCTACCAGTTCCTGTCAGGTGCTGTTGCTGGAATCTCCGAGGTTTGTATTCTCATCGTTCCGCCGTGTGTCCTACTCTAACCAGGTTGATATCTAGATTCTGGTCATGTACCCTCTGGATGTGGTCAAGACCCGTATGCAACTCCAAGTTTCCGGCGCTCCTGGTGAGGGCTACAAGAACATGATTGACTGCTTTTCTAAGATTATCAAGCATGAGGGGTATGTATTCTGTCCGACACTTCCATTTGCGCGTCATATCTAACTTTGATAATCTAGACCTAGCCGCCTTTACAGAGGTATTAGTGCTCCAATCCTCATGGAAGCTCCTAAGCGGTACGTACACAATTACTGATGATATTCGTGTTCATATTTTTAACATTTCCATTAGTGCGACCAAGTTTGCTGCCAATGATGAGTGGGGAAAGTTCTACAAGAACCTCTTTGGAATTCCTACTATGACCCAGCCTCTGTCTATTCTTACTGGTGCTACCGCTGGTGCCACTGAGTCATTTGTCGTTGTTCCTTTCGAGTTGGTCAAGATCAGACTTCAAGACAAGACTTCCAAGTACTCTGGTATGGCTGATGTTATCAAGACTATTATCAGAACTGAAGGTCCTTTGGCCCTGTACAATGGTTTGGAAGCCACCTTGTGGCGTCATGTTTCCTGGAACGCTGGTTACTTTGGTGTTATTTTCAAGGTCCGTGATCTGCTGCCCAAGGCTGAAACTCCCTCTGGCCAAATCACCAACGATTTGATTTCCGGTTCTATTGGTGGTACTTTTGGTACTATGATCAACACTCCCTTTGATGTCGTCAAGAGCAGAATCCAGAGCACTACTAAGGTTCCTGGTGTAATTCCTAAGTACAACTGGACTTTGCCTGGTGTTGCTACTGTCTTTAAGGAGGAGGGTTTTGGAGCTCTTTACAAGGGTTTCCTGCCCAAGGTCCTGCGTCTGGGACCTGGTGGTGGTATTCTGTTGGTTGTTTTCACTGCCTGCATGGATTTTTTCAGAAGCATTCAGTAGATCTAGATCTATGATAGTTAGAGTACGATTATTATGTTTTCAAAATACACCATTATTCATGAGCTCATTGAGGATTCAACAGGAGAAATTAAAAGTACATTATCTGACTTGATAGTGAATTTGGCTAGCATAAGATTTTAATCACTTCCTGAGATGTGATGAGAACTAATTCTAGAAATATCAGGCTTTAGCACAATTAGCTGTAGATCACAGAATCTGGTTTTAAGTGTAAAACAAATTAAAATAAAAGTAAAAATTATATTTTTGATCTTGGAATATATAAATGTATGACCCACCAGCCCTCACACTCTTCCACACGAATCTACTTGCAAGGGTAGCCGCGACAGGTTATAGAATATGAATGGGCACTAAGACGGACACACGGAGCCCTTGTGAGGGGCTCATTTCTTCTGACCATGAGCTCGACGCTTGTTCCCTTAGTAGGTTATATTTTAAGTAAGGGACAAGCAACACGGAATTGCTCAGGCCGCCGCACAATGAAGAAAAAAAAAAACAAGAAAGGAAGGAAGAAAAGGTCTGAATTTATAGTGAAAAATTTATTGAAAAAAAATTGAATATTAGGGCATCTACGCGCCGCAGGAGCCCTAACCTGGTTCAAAAAATTTCGATTTCATCAAAATCGTTGATGAATTTTTCGCCTAAAGGTCTTGTTTTTTTTTTCCACTCCCTGTTTCAACGTCTCTAGCAAGACTCAATAATATATTATATAGAAAACAATGGTGGTCGCACTTGAGAAATACAACGAACTCGTCCGCTGGATGGTTCAGAACAATGTTCAGTTTAGTTCCCAACTTACTGTCAAGGAATCACCACTAGGAGGAATTGGTGTTTTTGCTCGCAAGAAGATTTCCAAGCACAGTGCCCTACTTGCTGTTCCAAAGACTGCTATTCTATGCCCTGCTACGTATGGAATTTCACGGATTTTTACCAGTTAATCATGTTCTAACTTTTTATTTAGCTGCGGAATTTCAAATCTGCTTGAGGAGGCCGACATGGATGGTATGCTCGCCCTGACCTTGGCCTACATGTACGAACGAAGCTTGGGTAAGAATTCACCTTGGTTCGAATACTTGGAAACTATTGAAGAGACTTCAGAAGCTGTTATTCCGCGATTCTGGACTTTGCAAGAACAAGAATGGCTTGTTGGATCAGAGGTTGAATACATGGGCGGTCTCGATGCCAATGAAGTCACTAGCGTTTACGATGAAGAGGTCAAACCTTTTATTGAGGCCAACAACCTCTTTGAAAGCCGCCCTGATCTGCGCACCTACGAGGGGTACAAGAACTCTCTCGTTGCAGTTTCTGGTCGCGCTTTTGAAGTCGATGTCTACCGCGGACTTTCGCTAGTTCCTGGTGCTTGTCTTTTCAACCACACAAACGAAGAGGATGTTCATTTTGAGTCCCAAGATGCTGTGTGCCCTGTTTGTGGTGATGCCAACTTTTGCGAGCACGCCTTGGAGCACTTGCAAGGCTTTAGCGATGATGAGGATGATGAAGGATGCGGTGGAGATGACCACGAGCACGGTCATAGTCATAGTCATTCTCATGGCGACGATCATGGACATAGCCACAGTCACAGCCATGGTGACAGCAAGGCAGGCAAGACTGCTCCTACTGAACTGACCGAAGAGGGACTCTCTGATGAAAGTGAAGAGGAAGAAGAAGACGACGGGTTTGAAGATGTTGAGGAAGATGAAGATATGGAAGATGAGGAAAATGAGGAAGATGATGAAGAAGAAGAAGGAGATGAGGAAGAAGGGGATGAGGAAGAGGTTGATACTTGCGATATCATTGCTATCAAGAGCATTCCTGCCAACAAAGAGGTTTTCAACACTTATGGAGAGCTGTCTAACGGTGTTTTGCTTTCTAGATATGGATTTGCACTGTGGGATAACGAGTACGAAACTGTTAGCTTGGGCAAGGAGCTTTTAGCATATGTCAAGGAAAATGACTTTAAGAAGCGTACGGCCTGGTGGGCTGAGCATTTCTACCGTCTCATCTTTGGTATTGACCCTGAAGATTGGTCAGAAGATCTTTTTGACCCTGAAGAGGATGACGAAGAAGATTATGCTCCTCCTCCTGCACCTGATAGCATTACCTGGTTAGAGATTCTTGACCTGTTTTCTAATGGTGTTCCTTCTCCTGGTCTCATGGCCATCCTTTACCTGCTCTCATTGTCTGTCGAAGAGTATGATGCTTTCGTTGCCAAGGTCGAATCCGGCGACTATGACTCTATTTCTTTCAACAACGGTGGTCTTGCCATTTTGAAGAGTTTGGTTGAACAACGTATTAAACGTTACGCTGATGGAAACATGTCTAGTGGCGACTGTGAGAAGCTGCTGAAGAGCCTTGATGCCTCAAAGAGCCGAGAGAGACTTTCTTTGGTTGTTCGTGGTACTGAAAAGAAGGTCATTGAACGAACAGTTGAATGGATCAAGAAGGCTGGCAAGAAGGGAAATAGCGACAAATAACAAGCAATACACTGCCTGATGAAATTTTTGGAAAAGGAAAAGAACTGGAAAAAAAGTAATAGAATAGACACATTTCATGATTTAAATAATTAATTCAAAACCTTCAAGGTACAAGAAAACGGTTATTTTTTTTTTCTTTTCATAGATTTTTGATGCGACATATTTCAAATCTATTTTGATGGCTACTTTTATAATAAATGTTTAGATGAGAATCAAATTCAGGAAAGTCATGACTAACCAATGATCCGACTGTTTAAAGGACGTGGTGAACCATTCTATTCTTGAGAATTGATTTTTAACAGCTTGTCATGATTCAGTGATTGGCTTTGATACTGACTTTGGAACGACATATGTCAAGAGAGAAGCTTGAGTTTGTTTCAACTTTTTCTGGAAGAAAAATTTTACATTTTTGTATGGATCAAGTAGCTAGATAGGCTTTGATTTGTATTCATAATCAAGGCTCGATATTCCAAAGTTATTTCTTGTCAAGTCAAACCGAAATGAAATGAAATTCAGCATGAAACGAAGGAGCAAGTGCGTTAATAGAGTATTGGGAAAGGCAGTTTGTAAATTTGGTCTGAGCTTGTGTAGGATTTGTGTTGAAGCAGGACCACTTCACGCTGTTTCTCAACCTAGAAAGGCTTGAAATTCATCTACGCCACGATCACCGAGAAGGAATACACGACGTCTATGTCAATTCCTTTGAGAGACGAAGGTATGTGCTTTGCTTTTGAAGAGCTGGGTAGGATCCGGGAATAACCACAAGATCAGTCAAAACTCACACTGCAACGCAGACCTCCCGTTGGCATTGGGAATGACTGTATTAGTGGAATCAGTAGGTTCAGAGAACGTAGGCTCAAAGCACTTGAGATTGTTCAGATATTACAAATAGAGAAAGTATAATGGAAAAATAAAAAGTATGGAGTTTCTGGGAGACTGGTTCTACCCTCTGAGTGCTTTGACCCGGTGGCCTTGTTCTAGACAGAGAAGAACATGCTGGTAAGGAAATTGTTTACATATTGATTCAAACCCCCGAATAAAATATTAAAATAAATAATGGTAAATGTAAAAAGAGTATCAAAAAATTTAGATGATTCAAGATTCTATCGACAATACTATTGAACATGTAGTAATATGAACCAAGAAGACGAAAAGACCAGAAGAATCACTTAATCAGTCAAAATGAGAGCAGCATTGCCGTAAAAAATATCTGAGAGACGTGAGCTATCAACTTTTTTAAAGGGATTTGTGTTTGATATTTGTAGAAGACTGGAGGAGACTTTTATTACTTTTGTCGGCCAGTTCTTGTTCAATCTTTCTTTTCTCATCTTCTGTTTCCTTCAAATTGAAAAGGGTTTTTTCGTATCAA
Source organism: Geotrichum armillariae (assembly GCA_030674515.1). NCBI lineage: Eukaryota > Fungi > Ascomycota > Dipodascomycetes > Dipodascales > Dipodascaceae > Geotrichum > Geotrichum armillariae. The sequence goes on along the minus strand of JAKTYJ010000279.1, from coordinate 903 downwards.
GCTCATTCGAGATATCCAGAATTTGAAAGTATTAATACATTTAAACAAGTTTCGAGGCCTTTAAAAATAGACGATAATATGGCAGTCATAAGAAAAGGACAGGCTAAACCAACATAAAATTGGATTCATGTATCATTATATTTGCAAGAGTTAAGAGTATGTTTTAAATGAATGACCAAGACGAGGATTATATTTATTGGCTATTCAAGATTGGAATAAACTTGAATAATGATTAAATGTAGATTTTTAAACGAGAAAAATTACAAAAATACAGAATCAAGTTAATTATACACTTATGAAAGTCAAACAAAAATCTAAAAACAAGCAAACAAGCAAACAAGCAAACAAGCTACTCCGAATTCAATGAAAAGTTTCCAACACGTCTTTCAGTAATTGACAAACGCGCTATAAACCATCCAACCATCTGAGTAGAATAAATAAATGAAAAAAAGGTTTAATATCGTCCTTTAACCTGTCTTCCTCCTCCGCTAGTATTTGCATGCATGGAACTTACAAATACCAATGCAATTGATAAAATGACAATAATGGAAATACTACTGTCAAACAATTCAACCACCCAATTAAAAACCATGAGCATTACAAGACCTTCAATGAAAACAATCAAAAGACGTAACTCAGGTTTTTCGACGGCCATAATAGGGGCTTTGATGAGGTTGAAAAATTGGGATATAGATGGTTGGTTGTAAGTGGCAGGTTTGAGGATATCAACGTAAGGAGGAGGTGGGGTGTGTCTGTGTTGTAATTGTTGGTGATGTTGCTGCTGCTGTTGCTGCTGCTGCTGCTGATATCTGCTATACAAACCATTCGATGAATACAAGATATAATTGTCCATATCTTGTGGATTAGTGACGCTTGGATATTCATTCATGGGAGAAAGCCCAC
>JAKTYJ010000278.1:0-11929 GCA_030674515.1 Geotrichum armillariae | reverse complement strand
AATAGTCCACATTCTGAGTGTGTTTTGAGGAAGAGTTTGATCATCGATGTTAGGGACCGATGCACGGACTTCGGGATATGGGCTATCATCTTCGGGTGTCAGTTCGACATATTCATCCTGATTTGATTGATCACTTTTAGCATTTGACATGGATTTCCTGTGGTTGAAGATTCTCTTGAATAAGAGTACCGATGATGACGGCTTAGATTTAAGGCTCTTGATATGATCATAGTCGTCTTCGTCTGCATGATATACTATGCTGTGTGAACCATTATCTTCAATCATCTCAAATAATTCTGGCTCTTTGTGGCTTACTGATTTGCCTTTTCGCTCCATCCTAGTACGCTGCCGAGCGGAAGTATCATGATGTGACCCTGAGGCCATGGTGATATCGTCCATATTAAAGGGTATTAAACGGTCCGGATATATTCAGGTATTTTATGAACAAGAACTCTCAAGCAATGCCAGAAAATTCATGATAGGACTTTGTTTAAGTAGTGACAGGGGTTTGTAAGGCAGAAAACCAGTCTTCCAATTAAAAACCCAAGTAACAAAAATTGAACAAGTATCCAAAATGCTCCAAAGACGAGTTCCAAGTGTGAAATTTCAGGATTCAAAGAAAGTTAGACTAGGCCTAATGCTTATCGATAAATTTATGGCAAAAGAGTGAAATAAGTTAAGCAATATGTCACGTGATACAAACCCAACCCTGAATATATTTTTTTGCTGAACGAAATTTTATCTTTCGATCTCTTCCTACATCGTATCAACAGCATCGATGGATGGAAACAAGCGGACTGGAGATGGGCAAGGTGCCTTCAATTCTCGAGACAAGAAGCGTGCTAAACTTCGTAATGCGCGAACTATTGTCGTTAGCAATAATGATCCAGGTATGTCTTTAGGCATTTAATAACTTCAATCTAACTGCTTTATAGCATTGAAAGAAGGACGACTGGATGTCCCAGATTTTTTGGCTGCTCGAAAGTATGAAATCCAGCAGATGGAACGGGCAATGATGAATTCAAGGTGAGTCTCATTGAAAAAAAAAAAAATCAACACTAACAAGCTAGACTATCTGCTAAACAGCGGGCATTTCAATCGCTACCTCGAGACCTCCGAAGACGTACTGCAAGTCATAATGTCAAGCGTATACCTAAAAGACTGCGAAAGCGAGCTGAGAAGGAAATGGCGGACGATAACACTCCTGTTCTGCACACTAAGAAGCTTCGAGCTTATGCTCGGGTGAAGATAATGGCAATTGAACGAAAATTACAACGCTCAAAAGAGGCGTACAAAGAGTTGAATGAAGGCGAAGGATTTGGACCTACAGGTATTCATAACAAGGCTGAGATCAATGAATTGGCGGTCCCTCCTCCGGGAAAAGCTAAATATCAGCATCGCCAAAAGAACAAAACCTGGCTACCTACTCATGTCTGGCATGCCAAACGAGCGCATTTAGAAACAAAATGGGGATTTAGTGTTGTCAAAACGCCGACTGCCAAATCCTACAGGCCTACGCATCGAGCTAGTACTATTGCCGGTGCAGTTGCGTGGGATGCATCTTTCTACTCTACCATTATCTTGGAAAGTGAATCCATGGATTGTTTGCAAAATGTCATTTTAAAGATTACGCGCTCCGAAGTTCCTGGCTCCCTTCGGTTTAGAGTTGGCACACGATGTTGGGAAGGTACATTTTTTGATAATGAAACACTTCTGGGTCCTGGATTGATCTATTGGTCTTCTGTCAAAGCTGGGTCCCCGGATAAAGTGCTAGTTCGAGTCCACCCTGGCTTTTTTACTCCTCTGTTTACTTTTCTTCAGAGTATTCGAGTCGAGACTCCCCATTTTAATGTGTATGATTGTCGGTTTACTATTGGATCCATCGATATAACAGGACCATCGAGTATCCCGGCTCTTGCAAGTGTTCTTAAAACTGCGGATAATTCCTCCCCAGAATTAAAAAATATTTGGAGAGTGCTTGGAACTATTTCAAATGCTGCATCATTACCTCGAGGTGTTGTGGTTGTCTTCGATGCGAAAGATCCTAGATTCTCATATCCTCCCCAGCCTGTACGGAAAGCCAAGGAGAGTGAAGTAATTGAACTAGTCACAGATTGGCCAGACTCTAAGGTGATCAACCCATCTCCTTTATTCACCTTTGATGGAGTGAACAAGTCATATGTGAACCAAAGCTCGCAGAAGGAAGTGGAAAGACGAAAAAGAGCAGCTGGACCTGGTGTTAAAATTGTGGCACAAGAATCAGACCCTGCTATTCCCATTATTCTGTTCAAAAGGCTAGATAATTCATGGTCCTTGTTGCTACCTTGGGGTTGGGTAATGCCTGTTTGGCATTCCCTAATGCATATTAATGATGTTCACCTAGGTGGTACAGATCAAAGTCACCAGATTGCATTTGAAAGTGGGCGACTTTATTTCCCTGATGATTTTCCTGCGACACCCGCTGGTACAATAGCTGAGCACGAGAAAAGCGAAGAACGCAAAAAGACTTGGTCTGGAAAACCTCCTGGTAAACGAATAACTTTTAGTAGACTCAGAGTGAGAAAAAACGAACCCCGGGGTGAGGTAGGAAGTCCATTCCGCTGTGATTGGCAGTATCTATATGAAAAAGAGATGAAGTTACCTCATGGGCCTAGGGAGGCCATTGGTGACGAAAATGCGGTTGAAGATGTTGTAATGGAGGATGAGTCTGAAGAGAAAGCAGAAGATGTTGAGATGACATATAAACCTGAAGATATATCAGAGGCGGCTTGTTCAACTGAAACGGCATTCAAGGAAGTGGACGCGCCGAAGAACAAAAAGCCCAAAATCAAGCATACAATTGCCGAGAAAAAGGCATATACTCCTGCAAAGCTTCCTTGCTATGTCACGTTTGAACACTCGTCTACTTCTACTACCACTTCTGATGCCATTCAAATCATTCCTGTCAAGGTCAATTACCTCCACAGAGGCTCGCCTACAAGTGTGGGCCACATCTACCGGATTCCAAAAGCTGATCGCGCACAATGGTTTAAAGCACTTAAAACTAAACAAACTGCTATTGCAGACTTTCCAGAATGTCCTTCAAGTGAGAATCTCATTGGATTTATCACAACAGGCTCTTTTAATCTCAAGGAAGGCTCTGGGTTTGGAATTGGATCGATTCTGAGTAGCGCGACAAGTGACCAGTATTGTTTAGTGAGAAATGTTGGTTCAGCAAACGCGCGTATTGCTAAATGGGATAGAATATTAATCTAGGATAATATATACAATTTCCTTTTGCTAAATTGACTTTCTTCGAGCTAACCATCGCTCGTTCACCAATTTTGGGGGATCAAGGGTTTCTCGTTTTGACAACTCTACGTACTTTGTCAAAGTTTTTCCTTTACCATTTCCAAGTTGAATAACAAACCTTTCCCTATTTGATGCCAAATGTTGAGCGTACGGTGGTTTGAGTGATTCACTGACCATACGAGACATGGTTGAAACCATGACATATTTCATCCAGTAATCATGCCATGTATTGAAAAGTCGGTCTTCAAGGCGTTGAAGGCTTTGACTGGATTTGGAGGATTTCCATTCCATCTCGGGGAATCCCGAGTCGTACAAAACCAATGGAATTTCTGAAGCCATCTCATATGACGGTCGGCGAGGTGTTTTAGCAATATTCAAAAGATCTAAAACAGCAGTAGGCTGTTCGAATCGTTGACCTATTAAGAATAGAATAGCCATCATAGAACGGACTTGATGCCAAAGAAACGCAGTACCTTGAAGGTCGAAACAGTAGAGATCTGTATCTGATTCGACTTTCATGATTGAAGACGACATGATTTTTCGGTTGAAGTTTGTAATCTGTTTAGAGCCGTCCACTTTACAAAAGTTGCGGAAATCATGTTCACCGACAAAGTATTTTGCAGCTTCAGTCATTCGATCCAGGTCTAAACCAGCCGAAGAAGCCTTGAAATAATACTTGTAATGTCGATATTGACAACTGAATCGAGCATCAAATCCTTCAGGAGGTCTCAATGCTACCTCGTATAGTCTGATTTCGTCAGGTAGAAGTTGATTCAAGATATGAATATAGTCCAGTTCTTTTGCATCATTGGCTGGATCAGCTTGCTCCTCTGGAGTCAACAACGACCTTACACGTAGCGATATTACTTGCCGTAAAGCACTAACGCCTTTATCAGTCCGCCCACAACGACTGAAATCACAGTCACCTGGGTCCATTGATGAAATCATTTTTGTGCGATATAGAGCATCTAAAATTGCACCTTCGACTGTCGGAACATCTGAATTGATCTGGATCGCAAGACCGTTGTAATTCCAGCCAACATATGCAAATCTAATTGCAATGTGTCTTGTTGAATACCGTGAAAAGTCGATATTTTTCTTTGGGTTGTCTTTTTGAGCTTGAAATATTACTGGCAACTGTCTTTAATCATACCGTCCGCCAAAGACGAGACAGAGTTAGTTGTTAGACTTCATACATAAAACCAAAAGTCAATCTAAAGAGCCACCTACTTTTCTAGTTCATTTAATCTCTTGATCAAGTCTTCTTTAGACCAATCCATATATTTGTTTGAACTTGACACTTGTGACATACTGAAAAATCTGAGAGAGGAAAGTTGTTGGCGATGGCAGATTACTGAAATCAAGTATTGACGAGATGCAGCGATCAAAGAAGAGGAGCTTTGAACTCTTCTCAAGCAAATCATGAATCAAATTTGCTTTCAGCTTCCGCCAACTCCTCTTTCATGAGTGGTGATGTTGAAGAAGTCCCAAGAAAAAATTGGAAGAACACAAAAATATGTTGAAACAATTTTGTTAGCGATACGCGATGAATATATATATAACATTACTTAAAGCCTCCAAGTTTGGATTTTACTCTGAATACCGTCAAAAACAGCCAAGTTATCTAAAAGTGAATATTGGTGTGTGAGAATCTAAAAAGAAGGTTAACAATAGCTTTAAAATGGCAGGGAAACGTGTGGGAAACTTACTTTGACTACTTCCTGAGCTCCAATACCTCCCATAAGAGCAGCCGTGTTATGCAATTCGTGACATCCAATTCGGCATCTGGAAAGGTTAGATATGTCGCAAGCAGCAAGGTGAAGACTTACATTTCTTGAATGACTTTGGTTGTTTGAGGGTGGACAATTTCTCCGCCAAATCTTTGGACTAGCTTTAATGCGATATCTGCTAGGTTTTCATCGTCTTCAGCGTTTATAGAAAGCACACCAGGGGCACGACCGTTCTCTTCGGTAAATTTCTTAACTGTCAAAATAGCAACATAAATATGAAATAAATCACCATCTTCTTCATTATCTAGCTCTAGTTAGCAATCAATATATGGCAAGTGATTTTGCGGAACCTACAGTAGTCGGAATCTTTCAGGTTCCCTGTTTCTATTTGGTTAAGACTAGACCCAAAAGTGGCTTTAATATATCGAGAGTTCTTGCAAAATGTCTCAACTTCATCTTGTTCAATTTTATCCTTGGGCTTTCCTATTGATTCCAGCAATGAATCAAGAACACCTCGATAAACTTGACGGTCTTGCTTAGCCTTTTCTAGATAGCTACCTACCGTTAGATTAGAGTCAACATTAATGAATGACACTTACACATTTTGCATGGAAATAAATCCCTTGGTATCAGCTTTCATATCAGGAAGAACTCCAGATAGTGGCAGCCGATTACCGGACTTTTCCACGAATGATCCTAACGCAGAAGCCATTACCCAGAATTTAGAAGACTATCAATGTTAGACCAATATTGAAGATAAAGTAGTGGTTAATACCTCTGAAGTAATATTCTTTGCTTCCTCATGGTCAAGGATTTCTCTAATTTCGGAGGGAACCTGATAAAGTTAGTCAATTCACACCAAAGTATCGCCAAACATACACTTGAATCTTGAAAAAGACGCCACGAAGCTCCAATAGCTTCGTCATAATTCTCCTGATCAACTCCTAACCTTTTAGAGTTTATAAGTTCCTTGAATTCTTTCTTTTCCTTGAAAGACTTTGGAACAGCACCTTCATGTAGGGACTTCCAATCATCGAGATACTTTAATAAAAGAACCACATAAGGGACATGAGCAAGATCAACTTCATCTAAGATCTTAAGATCGTAACTATTGGTAAATTCGAGTAACTCCGGCCATGGCATGTCTAATCGTAAGTCAACCAGAGAAGTCGGATGAGATTCAATGACCGTATGTTCTTTAACAGATACAAAAATTGATCCAAAAAACCCAAGACTGTCAATAACAACGAGTGGAATATTTAGTTTCCACAGGATTTGAGATAATTGACGGAGCTCAGCAGGCAGACCACCAGATACAATAACCACACTGAATTCTTGCCAAAATGAGGATCCTTCAACTAGCAATTCTTTCAGATTCTATTAATGTCAGTATAATACACAGTAGAACCGAATTGCCATACCTTTTGAACTGAGGCACCTTTCGCATCAATGTTGAGCTCATTAAGCAATTCCTTAACAATTGGTGCTTTTGGCTTCCCCAGACTATCAGCCTCCACAAAAAAATTAGCTGAAATATCTTCTTCTGTTACCAGACCATCATCGAAAATGGTGAATTTACCGATATTGGGAAGAATCAGGTCTTTGAGTAGCTCACTGCCCACTGAAGTGGCACCAATAAGAGCAACATGCGCGTTTTCAAGAGCTGATTGACCAGAAGAGGCCCAAAGACGAAGCTGGCGATCATATTTTCTATCTTTTTCTGATGGGGGCATTGCGCTTAGAGTGGTGTCAGTTGAACTATTTTTGCTTACAGGAAGGTGTGGAATAGACACGAAGAATAGAGACTGGGTTGTGGTAAATATCACGTGATATACAGAATATTTACAGATTCGGGAAGGCTAGCATTCTGAATGAGTTGTGACATGGCTTATAGATGTGCTAAGCCAAAGTCTTGTAGAAAATTTCTGCCATCATGGATTTGCTATAGAATACTTTCCAAGCAGAGGTCTGGTAAATTAACAATACTTTTCATAGAGGATTTCACATCAACTTTTAATCAAGATATTTCAGCAGTTAAACCCGTCCATGACAATGCAATTCGCCTTAAACTTTACTTCAACTTGGCTATATTGAAACAGTACGAATTGCCGTAAATTTGACCAGAGTTTTTCCTAAGTCAAAATCCAGAAATACCCCTAAAGTCCTGAAGTTTCCAATACAAAAGTATCCGGTTGGTTCCTGCATTGGTCGTGGATCACAAACTCTTTAGCACTACCCAATAATTATAGGCCTGGGGCTAAATCCAAATTCATGTACTTCAATATTCGACCTCTATTTAATGGCACTGAGCCCTTCTAGATAGAGACGAGCAAGAATTTAAAATGCGACATGAATATATATATATGTTGGCCGTGCATTTGCAAGGCTTCAAACAGTACATGTTATCAATATTTTTTACAGTATGTATGTTTTTCTACTCTGGAGAAAAACTCTAACGTATGCAAAAATATTATTAGAATAGTTGATATGAATTTATGAGTTTATGAGCTACTCAGAGCGTGTCTAAGCATCTAAGCATTGACCCAGCTAGCAACAGTTTGCCCTGTGGTGTAGACCATGGCAATTAAGCCGAATACCAACAGAATGATATCCGCGGCCTTTGAGATATTGGTTTTGGCAACTGATTTAAGATGGAGTAATGGAGGATACACGTACACAAGAGGAATGCACGCAAAACTTCCAATCAATGCAACAAACTTGTCCAAATCATCGGCACCTCCCCAAGCAACAAAAGCGGTAAAGAAAACCAGGAAAAAGCGAAACACATTCTTTTGCCATTTGATTGTTGGGTTGTTCTTACCACTGTGGACAAAAATGCCGTTTTCAAGAATACGGATAGCAGGGAAAAGTTGCAAGGGGGTACTAAGAAGAATAGCCAAAGAGTAGAGTAACTGTACACCGTTGACAAACTTGCTATCTTGAGGCAAGTTTAAGATAACAACAGTTTGGGTGTTTGATCCGTAAGCTGCATAACATAGTGCACCCATAGATACAAATAAAAGAGTAATTCCAATCATTACACCGGCTAAGACAGGGCCAAACTGGGACGGCTTCTTCATGGACTCCTGGATAGGAATGATAAGACCAATTCCCTCAAATGTGAAAATTGCCGTACCAATGAATAGTGTCCAGTCCTTGGGGTTGAATAGCTTAACATCGGAAATTCCATGGGTAGCAATAGTTAATCCACCCCAGTAGTAAAGATACACAAGGCCCAGTAGAATAAAGAAATCAGCAATCAAAGCAGTTCCAGACAGCTTTGCAATATTGCGCACCATAGACAGCGGGAGGAAAATCAAAAGCTGCAGAAAAATAAGCGTTTCGATATTGATAAAGGTCTGTTGATTGGTAACGGCCAAAATCAAAGCCTGTAGGTTCTCGGAAGTGAACACAATATAGGCTGCAGCGAAACCGATCTGAGATAAAACGATGGAAAACAAAATAACCTGTCGCATGCGATCACCGTACAGAGCGCCACCGATATCACCGAAACTGCTGACTCCGACTGCCACACGACTTTTAATCAATAGTAAAAAGCACCAGTATGATAGAACTGATACAAAAATCAATGCCAATGACGAGAATAGAATACCACCGTTGAGATAAGCCTTGGGCAAGAACAAAACACCAGTTCCAACAAAACTCTTCAACAACAGAAGTACAGCTTTGGTAGCTGTTGCATTTCCAGCTGGATGGGCACGCTTACCTTTTCGTTGAGCACCTAAAAGTGAAGTTTCTTCGGTGGGAGCTTGCTCCTCGTCTTCATATATAGAAGTTCCAGATTCATCGTCTTCCTCTTCCAACTCTTCACCAGCAAAGTGGCCGTAGATACTGAGAAACTCAATGAAATTTCGTGTGAGAAATGTAGGGGGGTTTGCTTCAGCCTGAGCTTGAGCCTTTGCTGAAATAAAATTACGTCGGAAGCCACCAGGAACTTTGATATCTTGAATATTTTCTCCATCAGTACCAGAGAAGGAAGCCCGAGGAATGTCGACCGACTTGGATCGGCCTCTTGACAGAGAGTCAGTCTCATGGTCTCGTTGCCATTTGTAGAGTTGGCGAGTGATGTCGCCTCCCTGTAACCTGAGTGAGTCAAATTGTTCATCATTATCGCCTGATAGTGAGTTGACATCTTCATCTCTGACAAGATGACGGCCAACAACACGGACTACCTCTGGATCCGGATTCTCAACGTTCATGGAGTAAACGGAAGGCGGTTTGCTACCATTAAGACTTTCAGACAGGTAATTTCCTGAGCCTAGGTTGGTGAGCGATCCAGGTGGAGTATTTCCCCGTGTTGCGAATGGGCTCTCAGAAAGAGGCAAGTCAGCTGGTACTCCAGTAAGTCGACCGTTGTTGTCAACATCAAAAGAAGTTCGGCGAGAATTGAACCCACTGGAAGGGAGACCTAAATGTGTTGCACGAGTACTAGGAGAACCAGATATGGGTGAGCCCAATCTGACAGAGGCTTTTTGAAAAGGAGACTCTGCAAGGTTCTGGTTAGATAGGCGTCGAGTCTTGACGGAGATTGCGTTGATGCTTCGAGGAGACGCCATCTTGAGATTCAAAAGCTGATACGTCAAGTAATAAGCGAGAGAAAAGAAGGAATCCTAGTATTTAAAAGCTTTTTAAAAATAACAATAAAAGGTGATAACGAGAAAGGTAAGAAGGAGAAACAAGAAAATTATTGAAATTGGCATGAAGCCTTCCCTGTTTGGGTACCCCGTTTTCTGTACCTGGGTAAGGGTCAATAATTTTTTTTTTCTTCTTTTCAAACTACTAAAAGAGGAACTTCTCTCTGACTGAAATTTCTTTAAACCAACTGAAATCCAAAACAAAATGCCTCCTAAGAAGTGGATTGACAAAAGAACTGCTCAGACGTTTACCCTGGTGCACCGTTCCACCGAGGACCCTTTATACAATGACACAGAAGCCCCACAGCAGGTCCTGGTCCGAGTCGATGATCTGAATAGTAAAGAGAACAAAACCGAGCGAAAGAACCGGTTTAAGGCTATCGTTTTTGAAGAAGAAGATGCTGAAGAGTTTCGCCAGCAGGGTCGACGAGAGAATGAAGGTGAGGCTGCTTTGTACGGTATTGAGTATGACGACAGTAAATATGACTACATGCAACATTTGAAGCCTATTGGAGCTACTCCAGATGCTGTTTTTGTTTCCAAGAGAGACAAGGAAAAGCGCGAGAAAAAGCAGGTTGGCCTTTTGCTTAACCCTGAATACGCTGCTGCTAATAATGTCCATCTTCCTAAGGAAGTTTTGCCTTCCGATGAGAAAGTCAAGTTAACTTACCAAGATCAGCAAAACATTCCCGACTCTATTGCTGGTTTCCAGCCTGACATGGATCCTGCTCTTCGTGAGGTTCTGGAAGCTTTGGAGGACGAAGAATATATTGGAGAAGGTGAAGATGACGAAGACCTGTTTGGCGAGCTGCTCCAGGGTGGTAAAGCTGAAGTTGGAGATAACGAGGACGAATATGATGATTTTGATGATGAGGAGTTTTATGACTCTGATGGATCTATGGATACCGTTCGAGGAGCTTCAGGGTTCAACATTAAACCTAGTTTCCAGGCCCCTGTCCCTGCCCCTGCCCCTGCTCCAGTCCCTGCTCCAGTGGTAGCACCTGCTGCCTCTTCCGATGGCCCTGAAGAGGACTGGGAGACTGCTTTCCGTCAGTTTAAGATTGACCAAGCCAACTCTAAAAAGAGTGCAGGTTTTGACAGTGATAGTGAAGCTGGAGATGGTGTGGGAGCTCTCAGTGTAGTCACATCTGCTACCCGCAGAACCAACAAGAACAAAAAGAAGAAGAAGCGATTTGGCGGTCCTGGTACTGAAATGACTGGTCTTTCCATGTCCAGTTCAGCATTGTACCGAAATGAAGGTCTCAGTTTCCTTGATGACCGATTTGACACAATCGAAGAAGAGTATGCCGACGATTCTGTTGAAGACAACAACCGGGCATTTGATATCACCAAAGAGCGCGCTGATTTGGAGAGTATATTGGACGACTTTTTGGACAACTATAACATTGAGGGAAAGAAGCTGGTCAGGAAATAAAAAAGTACTGTAGTTGTTTTGTTGCATTGAATGGAATTTTTGTTGTTGTATTTTGTATTTATTGTGAAGCACGGCTGGAGTTGGGTAAGGATTCCGGGTAACATTTGAATATTGGGAGTTTTAATTCTTTCTTTTAAATTTTTTTTTTCATCATTTTCCATTCAAAATACTGAAAAGACATTTGATCCGAGTGTTACAAAATGCCATCGTTAGCTGAAGAGTTGTCATTACTGGCCAATCCTAAACCAGTCGGTAAGTTTTGAATACTAATATTTTACTTGAGAAGGGGTTCTAACTCGAGTTTAGACTATGATCCAGAAGATCTTGAGACTGGCCATGGAGCCAAGGAAGCTGAAAGTGACGAAGAAACCAAGGCCAGAGAGCATTATGTTGCTGTAGGGTATGTTACTCTAAAAAATATTTAGTTTATTTTGGCTAACTTGGTTTAGTAAAAGCAAACTGCGTAATAATGAAGTGGTAGTTGATAATGTGCGATACAAAGGTTCCAAGACTTCCAGAAAGGATCTGTATGAAGACGAAAGTGAACTTGAAGGTGAAAATGAAGATGAAGATGAAGATGAAGAGATGGTCTCGGCAAGTGAAGGAGAAGAGCAGGAAAACGATGATGAGGAAGAGCAAAGCGAAGCTTTTAACTCCGAAGACGACGAGGACGAGGACGAGGACGAAGATGAAGACGATGAAATGGAGGTCAATGGAACTGTTACGGCGGACAAACGAGATAAATTGAAGTCTCTGCTCAGCAATGAACAAAAGACCCTATCGTCACAACTCTCTTCGATAGCTCACACAGATGCTCA
>JAKTYJ010000277.1:0-11979 GCA_030674515.1 Geotrichum armillariae | reverse complement strand
GATTTGAAGATTGCTAATTTCCTTTGGGCCTACCACCAGAAGCATGGCAACTTTTTTGGCGCTGCTGAGGTTTTATTCTTATTAGCTAAGAGTAAGTTTGAGTTAACTCTAAGCCAGCGCATTGAGTTTCTGTCGCGAGCCCGCACATACTGCAGCTGTCCTTGTCCCGCCAACTTTCAGCAAGCAATTTCACAGCTTAGCACCAGCATTCAGGAATACTTGGATGTCGCCAATATTCAAGACGAGATTTTAAGGGCTGTTAAGAATGATGATTACTTTGACGAAGAAAAGCGAGCCACTGTGATTACCCAGTTACAAAGTGACTTGTTGACTGTTAGCGATTTGTTCAATCTCTATGCAGAGCCATTGGGTTACTACGAAATTATGCTTCAAATTTTCCAAACCACAGACTACCGTGGCTCAGAAGAAATTAACAATTGTTGGAATTCGCTCATCTCATCTGCACACAACAAGGCAGAGAACTCCATTGTTGGAAGTTCCAAGCCCTATGAGTATATTTCGCAGCTTGTCCAAAAGTTAGGCCAGCAACTCATGCTTGCCGAGTTTGTCTTCCCGGCTGACTACTTGATTTCTAGACTTGAAACCTACTCAGTTGAATTCACCGTCGACGATGCCCCCCAAGGCTGGGTTGTGGATACATTCCTGAACAGTGGCATGAGTTTCGAAGCACTTCTCGGTATTTTTAATGACCTTCTTGAGCGTCGTGATTACCCTTTTGACGATCCAACTTCATTCAAAAAACTTGCTCAAGACGCTGTTTACTTGTTGTCAAGATGTCTAGGTGAAAACAGGTCATTTAAACTTGATCAAGTGATTACGCCTGAGCTTTTGGTAACCCTGGAGGGTGCTGTTGGAAAGGAAGGATTGAAAAATGTAAGAGCGCAGATTGGATATAGATGAACTATATAACCTGGAGGTTCTTTATAATATGTACAAAAATCAAGAAAAATTATATATGAAAAGTAAATTGTGCAATCTGTAAGTTTATTTCAGTATTTTGGAGGTCTTTTAATTGATCATTCTTTTGTTTGTTAACTGAATAACCTCGGGAGCACCGTAATGAACCACCCAGCATGCACCTCTTGTAATGAACCATTCATGCCAACCAAGTTGGACAAGATTCAACAAGACTGTAAATCAAACCCAACTTCTAGAAAATAAAATTGTCAGTTTTTTCGAGATCCATTTGTTCAATCAATGAGTTTGGTGGGATGGCTAGATCTCTGCTCTACCATATACAGCACACGCACAACCAACTTTTTCAACTACCAAATTTTGGAATACAAAAAACCGCATTTTAGTAGAAAATTTGGAATTACATGCATTTTATTAGTAAAATGAGGTTAATCTATAATAATAATATAGAGAGATTCCTTTACAGGTTTTAATTTTTTAGCGCCTTAACTGGTCCTTATTGTCTCTTATAAAATGGTAACTTAAACTGGTTTTTTGCCGTCTATAACTCAATATAAAAATATCTTAATTTTATTTATTTTTTATCTTTTTTTCTTCAATGCTGTTCAACTATTGCTACAACCAGTTACCGCGATATACTACCTAAAGGCTTGAAGCCTATCCATTGTGACCTGGAAATCTCGGACTTTAATGACGTAACGCTCGTCTTTGCTGAATTAGTTGTCATAGAAAATTTTGTTAAAACACCGTTGATGCTGTTTATTTGAATGCAGTAGATTTAGACATAAAATATGCCTCAGTTACCACCTTTACCAAAGGAACTGAGCCTACTATTGCTGTTTAAGAGCATTGATCTAAACTCAGGCGTTTAGAGCACTACTAAGTTCCTATAGAGCCCCGTTGTTGACTCTACCACGAACTATCAACTACACGGCTTGATTCATACTGAAATTGCTGGTTTTAACACATCTCAATACAGTGGTACGACTTAAAATGGCTCAGTTATACTTTCTACCCTGTTTGAGGTCACCAATGCTAGAAGCGCTTTCTCTGCGGTGATGAGCATTAACTGGCTACCTTTGGCATTTATATTGCTGCTCACAAAGACTGGACTTTACTTATTAATATGTCTATTGTGTCTAATACTGTCTACCACCACTGAGGGAAATCTTCAAAAAGTACAATTTAACGCTACTACTATTATGAGCACTTATTTGCTTGCGTGGGCCTTTGGAGAGTCCGAGTGCATTGAAGGTTTTACTGAGTGTGAATACAATGGCAAAAAGTACATGTTGCAATCCACACTACTAAAAACTTAGCCAGCAGAGTCATATTGCTCTTAAGAATGCTGCTAAGATTATTGATAGCTACTATTTAGAATTTTATGAAACTGACTATGCTCTGCCTAATGGCGTTTTGCTTACTACGTCTGAATTTCGGCAGGTGCAATGGAGAACTAGGGTTTCACTACCAATCTTAAAACCTTCTTGCTTTATGATGAAGCAGCGCGTGACAGCGCATATAAATCAGTAGTATCGATGGTCGTTGTCTGTGAACTTCTTCACCAGTGGTTTTGAGACCTGGTCATCATTTCATGGTGGAATGGGTTCCTCTTAAACAAGCTGTGCCACTTCTATTTCTGATCTTACTGTCGACCACTTATAACATGAGTGAGAAGTCTTTCTGTTTCATTACTGAGAGCATGCAGGAAGCTTTTCACTTGAACGCTCTGAGAAGATCTCACCATCTTGACATTCCCATCAAGAATGATTTAAAATATATGTTAGTTTTGATGAAATATCCTATCTCAGGGTGGTGCTGCAATTCGCATGATTATCACTTTGCTTACAGACAAGGATTTTTTCCAAGGTGTCGCAAACTACCTCAAGAAGCGCGCTTATGACAACACTACCACCGAGGATTTGTTGGCTGCTTTATCTGAAGCCTCTGGAATTGATGTCAGTGCTGCTATTTGTGGTTGGACTTTTAAAATCGGCTTTCCTTTGGTTACTGTCACGGAAAAGGACAATTGTGATGTTATTCTTCGTCAAGACCAATTCTTGAGTTCTGGTGATGCGACTGAGGAGGAGAATCATAATACTTGGCGGATTCCCCTTTTCATTTCTTCTGGTACTGATCCCGAGGTTCGCGTCCAAAAAGTGCCTTCCTAAGGAGAGTACCATTCCTGGCCTTGCCAAACAGGTCTGTTACTTATTCAAGAACCAAACTGGTGTGTACCGTGTATCCTACTCTGCTGAACTTTTGGCCAAGATTTCCCACAAAGTTGACAAAATTTCGTTGGACGATAAGGTTGGTCGGTTTACTAATGCCATAGCTGCTGCTAATACTGGTATTAGTAGTACTGATAGTCTCTTTTTAGTCACACATGCTCTCAAAAATGACACTTGCTACGCTCTTTGGAGCGAAATCTTCAAGAAAATGAACTGCATCAACTCCATGTGATCGAAGCGACTCTCAGTTACAGAGCAAAGTGAGGTTTGTGGATTATTAGTCGTTGGAAAAGGTTTGGGGATGGAGAGATGTCCGGGGCAGTCTGTACATCTGGTATGAGCAACCTGAATATATGTCAGGGTTGGTATTGAAAAGTTTAATTAAATTTTGATTGGACCTTACCTTGAAAGACTGGTTTCGAGTTCATTGAGGGCGAGAACAACCTTACAATTGAGTTACGTGGTTTGCTCTTTGCTCATGGCGTTGATTCTAGCTTTCCAAAAGTCGTTGATTCCTGAAGTGGAAAAAATAGCCGTACATTTGAACATGAAAGGTGATGTGTTCAGAGCCGTCCTTAGCTCTACCACTAGTGTTGAGCTTAAGATAGCCTAAGATGCTGTCTCCAACGAGGTTGTTGAAGGTAATACGGTTGACTCTAAATACATTGCTTTGTGTAACCTCGGAATTGTTAAGGAGTACGTTGATCGTGCCATATCCTACATTCTTAATCCATAGTTTCGGGCTCAAGATATTGCACTTGTTTCTATTTCATTTGCTTACAACCCCGATGGTAAATGAAATTGTGGGAGTATTTCAAGGCCGACTGGGAAGCCATTCACGAAAGGTATTGTGGTAACCTCGCTTTGTTGGGTACCGGAATTTCAGTTTTCCTTAGTTAACCAACTTTACAAGACTGTGAATTAATCACATGTTTTTTATTAATTTTATATATTGATATAGAATTGCTAATAAGTATAGTTTTACAATATTTAGTTTAATTTAAGAATTAATCTTATCATTGGACATTCCGTTGATGTAACTTGCGGGAACAGACATTTCTCCTTCAGCAGGAGTCACTTTTTCTCTTGCAAGTATTGGGTTCACCAACAGAGGATTCCAAGGTGGAAAATCTTCTATCCATTTGATCAATAGTGAATTTACTGATTTCAATTGTTTTTCTCAATTTTTTTATCATGAGTCGAAGGGTTCGAGAGTCTTTTTCAAGAGATAAGTTTTTGGACCTTATCACAGTGTCAAACAGAACATCAACATCAGCTGGATTTTTAGATGTAACAAGCAAATTTGTTATATCCATATGTTTTTCTGGGGTAACTGCACGCGTAGGAATCGTAGTGAAGATTGTGATTGGAGAAGAATCTTCAAGTGGTTTTGATACAAACCAATTTTCAAGACATGTAGCGAGAGAGTTGGGCCAAATACCGGCTGATTTCCACCCGCTCTTGATGTTCAACCTTGTCATTGATAGATCTCTAGAATCCTTATAGAATGACAAAAATTCATATTTACCAATCCGGGAGTTAGGAACAGCTGGGCGCCAGTGATTCACGCATTGATTGTACTTGGTCTTGAGAGGACCAAAGACAGAAAAATCCAGCGGTTGCATGACGTGCAAAGAATGAAGAGGCATAAAAAGCACAAAAATGTCATTCTTGTGACACTCAGCAATAAATTCTTTCATTTTATGTGAAGTTTGGCTGTCTAGAAGCAGCACTCTTGGTCGGGAAGAGTTGCGCGCGGTCCCGGGAATGAAGTATTTCAACAACTCCACCCATTCGAAGTAGCTAAGAATTTCTATCCAGCGTATTTTTTCTTTGTGTCGGTCCCAAACCACTGTTCTTGTATGTTGGCTCCCTTGAAAATCATCATAGAGTTCAACAAGCGTTCACCGCCAGCAGATACACACTCTAGAACGGATATACAGCTACTATTATTAGGGCATTTTTAACCAAACACGTATTTTTCAAATGACCAATCTCATGTGCGTTTTTTCCAGGGTTTTCCTGGAATCCGGCCTCACCCATGTTCCAGTAATCGACCTGGAAGATGGGCTTAAGGAGAGGATGAGCCAGAAAATTAAAAAAAAAAAAAAAACCCTCGATATTTTTGACTGAAGCACCGAATTTTGAACGCTCAATAGTCTTACACTTGACTGACTGAAGTTCCGGATTCCGCTTCAAAAAGTTTGCTATCCACGTTTTTTGAAGCGTGGTGTCGTCCTTAGATGCTCTCCACAAAGCCCGTGAGACAAAGAATAAACCTTCTAAATAAGAGTTGATTCTGCCAATTCTTTAACCGAAGAAGGTGCAAGTCTTTGCATTAGCTCATTATGCTTTTTTTGCGTCTTTTGGCCATTCTTATGCTTATATGGTGGGTTTTGGAAGCTATTGCAACATTTCTCACCATGAATTGCGTCAAAAGCATTATTCAAGTCTCCTGAAGTGTAGGATTTTTTCTTGATATAATATGAGATTCTGATTTTATGCATGCTTCAATTCTCCTTAGCATACTCAAGAATGGATGTCTAGTCAATTTCATCCAAGCATTCTCTTTAATTTTTAGAACAACAGTTTCAGAATACCCATAAATATCTTCACCTGAACCATTGACATTGTAAGCCTTGTATTATAGCAGTGTCCCGGGCTCAGGTAAATATTGCCAACGTCGTAGAACCATCCTCGCAAATATAAAGCATAAATAGGTGAAATTGTCTTGCTAAAAACAGAAGTATATTTATATTCAGCATTCCAAAATTAAAAGTCTTTTAAAGGTTTCACGTAGCATTCAGTATTTATCTGGAGACTTGCTCTTGGTATCACCAATTTTGACTGCTTAAAGGGCAATCATGGTCCCTAAAGATATTTGCTGGCCTGCTGGACATATTTGGCTTAAGGAATAGGCCAAACTCGTATGCGTCCACCTGCTCTGAATAGACGTCTTAAAATACTTTTCCATCAATCTTTATGCTATTCGTGGTTTAGCAGTGAGCTTGCCTGTTATGAGAGATATGCTTATTTGCTTAAGAAAGTTTGTTTGCTTGAGAAGTTCATTTGTTTAAAATGTCCATTTGCTTGAGAAAAGTTTGTAACACCCTCTCTTAAATTCAAACTCGCTAGACCTTTGGAGTTTCCTAGAAATGCTATGAACCTCTCGACAAGACCTCAACTCTTTTTTTTTGCTGGACTTTGCCGCAATCGCTTAAAAATCGGTTCTTACTTTTACTAAAAACTGTGATTGTTTCTATTTTTTAAACCCTCGCAATATGGCCAATTTTCATACTACCCTCATGGATGGTAACTGAATCCAGACATTCACAGAACCTAACTCCTTTCGAGGTGATTTTTTCTAAATCTTCTTAGATCTAGCCTTTATTTCGCGTTGTGAATAATGTTAACTCAAAAAAAAATCCTATTGTACATATTTTATTAACACCAAACTCCTTCATATATATTAGTGAACATTGCGAACCCCAGGATTCGAATAAACCTCCAACATTCTATTTCCCTTTCTCAATAAATGCTCAATAGCACCGAAATCTTTGCGTTCAACTGCTGCATATCTTTCAAAATTAGATCGCACGAATTGTCGGAAGTTCGGTTGTGATTCGATTGGTTTCAGATATACTTGACGGATACATTGCCGGTAAAGTTTCAAGACTAGATTTGTTAGCTCAAGGACTAAGCACACACCCACATACTCACCGTCTCGTTGCAGTCCACTCAGTTTTTTAGGACGCATTGTTTGATGGAGGATTTGAGTGCAAGTCAGAAATATTAAAGTTGGGAGTATCGGTTACCCTGCCTTTATTAACTAAATAAACTATACGCTAAGCTTCTCCATGGACCGTAACAGACCTTCCAAAGTAGACTTGGTCTGACCTACAAGCTCAGACTCTCTCGCAAGCGCTTGTCGTAGCCTGATTGAAGTTTCCGTTTCAAGGCCTGGAATAGTTCGTTCTTTAGACACTTCCTGCGTTCGCTCGTTTATCTTGCGCAACTTGTTTTCATTGATGATAACCCTGCTTTGCGATATTGCGCTTCCCACTCTGGTATCAAGCCCCCGTGACGAATCTGTTATGTTGTTCTTGAGACGATAAAGTTCTTCACCCCATTTCTTTTCCTGTTCGCTTAATAGCATAATACCTCTATTCGACAAACGTGTTCGAAGTTTATCTAAGCGTTCCTGTAATGCGCTTTGTCGCTCTACAGTCTCTCGCGCTCTTTCACTTGTGTCGTTCTCCAAAAGTGTATTTAGTTTATCTGGCATGCTAGCCGTTTTTTCCAATTGACGATGTAACTCTGTGCGCTGATCAATCAACCGCCGATGCATTCCAAGTCCAATTCGGTGCAGCTTGCTTAGCTCCCCTCCGTAAAATTCTCCTAATTTGTTTAGCGTTGTTAGCGTATCCCAATCCAGATTCATCTTCTGCGTCACTGATGCTTTCGAGTCCACCAACGTAGGATTCAACTTTATGCTGTTGAGCGCTTTCTCCGCTTCAAAAGGCGTGCCCAGGTACGTAGATGCTTCACTTGATGTCTTTTCCTTGACTGCTTTCTCCTTCTGGACAACTGTAACTTCACTAGATTCCCATTTCTCAACCCAAACTCTCTGTTCTGTGACTGTGGCTGAATGTAATTGTCCATAGTTGTCGTTAAATGTACAAATTCCAACAAAAGGTGATCTCTGCTCAACCAAGCATACCACTAAAGACTGTGGTGCACGCTCCATGCTTCTCTGAAACGTTTCAATGTCTCCGCTAGTCATAGCACTAGAGATAGGCTTGGCCCATGGTGTAATATCTATTTGATGAGCAAACTTTTCACTCATCACATAAAACTTCATGCTGCTGTCCACGTATAATCCAGGGTTGCAATTGCCTTTGAACAGGCTAACAGATTCAACTACCGACAATCCAAGGTTCAGCGAAACACTATCTGACCAGTTCAAATCAACATCTTGAACTTGAGCACACAATAATACGGACCCATTATTAAATGTGATGCAAAACGCCGTCAACATGCCTGTATTCACCGACTCAATATCAACTCCCTCGTTCGAGTAAAACTCTTCAGGATAAGGCTGCAAAGAAAACGGACCTTGTATGTCTGGGGTAGCTTGACTTCGCGGTCTTGTCAAAACAAGGTATTTTTCTAGAGGAGCTCCGAAATAAGGACTCCGAGTTTCAACAATAGTCATGGTCATTTGCTTCCAAAGTTCGGAAATCCAGTCCAGCTGTTGTTTGTAGTGCCGTCGTACAGAAATAGAACTATCCTCACTGTGGCGATATTCAAATTCAGCTGCTACTGCGGAATCAAACATCTCTTCAACTTCGTTCTGCGTCAAAATAAACGATTTCGGCACAAATGGGCAAACCGCATACACATCGCCTTCCCGTGATAATACAAACAGAGTCAGTTTTCCATGAGGTTCACCTGCCTTTCCAAAGCATATTGATACAGGCTCAAAAGGCTCTTCAATATCAGCAAGTCCCATCATGCCGCCGAGCTCTGGTTCGCTTTGCTTTTCAAGCAGAATTTCTTGGTCCGCCAATTCGTGGCTGGTCATCAAGTCAAATGACCGTACATAAGCAGCAGAAGTCAAGACCAAAATCTCCGAATCGTATCTGTGAATTGGGTTCCAAATGGCCTTGTAGATGTCTTCAGCAAATGACGCTCCAACCTCCCATGATCTGCCTTGTTAGCAACCTTCAATACTTGAAAATAATACATACTTGACATTGATAACTTCTTCAGCGCGACTCATGAAACCGGGAGACGGTAGCATACAGGCAAACAGTCTCTTCTCACCCACAATGGCCAGTAATGTACCAGAAACATTCATGTTGATGCTCTGAATTGAGAAAGGCAATTGAATTGAAAGGGTCTGCTAATTGTTAGCCAAAGATCTAATACCAGGACCTAAACTCACCTTGAAGGAGGCCTGGGATTCTACATCGACAATCCCACAGCGAATGGAGTTATCTTTAGCATAAAACACTTCATTTTCGCGAGACGCCAGCTTGTTCCGGCAAACAAACCCACTTGGCTCGCTTGGAGAGTATTTAGCCTTGAATATTGGATGAGATAGTATCGCGTTTGAAAACTCCATTTTTACCTACGAGTGTTGAAGAAAAAGGGCAAATTGGCGGTGAAAAAAAGAAGGTCCAACTGAAATCACGTGATCAGATCATTTGGGAGTTCAGAATAAAAATTTTTTCAACCTTCTTTTTTTTTGTGATTAAAAATTTCCAAATTGTTCAAGACCACTTTCATCGATACAAAATGAGCACCCCAACGGCAAAGTTAAGCAGCAAAGCAGAGCCCATTCAGACTCCCATTCTTGCCGAGCAAGAAGATGACGAAGTTTTAATAGACGCTTCTGGTTCTGCACCAGTTGAATCCGAAAGCATGGATACCACCGAAGAAACCCCCATTGTCAAGACCTCAGATGGTGTTACATTGGATCAGGATGGACGGCCCAAGTTTGCCTCTGTTGCCGAGTCAGGCCGTGATGTCCGTTTTGAACAGCGAAATATCGCCATTCCTCCTCATCGATTTAGTCCCTTGAAGGCATCCTGGGCCAAGATCTACCAGCCTCTCGTTGAGCACCTACATCTCCAAGTCCGTATGGATGTTCGAGGCAAGCGTGTACAAATCCGAACTTGTAAGCAGACCGTTGATCAAGGTGCAGTTCAGAAAGGTGCTGATTTCCTGCGTGCCTTCACCTTGGGTTTCGATATCGACGATGCTGTTGCTCTGTTAAGATTAAACGATCTTTTCGTTGAGACTTTCGAAGTCAAGGATGTCAAGACTCTTACTGGAGACCATTTATCTCGTGCTATTGGTCGTATTGCTGGTAAGGACGGTAAGACCAAGTTTGCCATTGAAAATGCTTCAAGAACTCGAGTCGTGCTTGCCGATAGTAAGATTCACATTCTGGGAGGTTTCGATAACATTAAAATTGCCCGTGAGACTATTGTTTCTCTTATTCTGGGTGCTCCTCCTGGTAAAGTCTATGGTAACCTTCGCATTATTTCTTCTCGTATGAAAGAGAGATTCTAAACGGTCCTTTTTATTCTTGTCATGTTTGTTTGTCGTTTGTTTTTGGTTCTTAAAAGTTCAATAGAATAAAATTTTACATATATAATAGTTAACGTCGTTGGAACCGAGGATTCCATCCTTTGGCGACCATCCACTTTTCTACTTTACCCCAAATCATTTCCGATACTTCACGATCTCTAAACCGTTGGTTACGGTCAATGGGAATCACATCGACATTCCACTGATTGACTATAGGTTGTACTGGGTCGCCTGCGTAGGTCAAACAGAAACCTGCGACCTTCTGGAAAAGCATGTTGGGATCTGACCAAAGGTATTGCTTAAACTGCCAGGCCTGTCCCGTAACAAATACTGCAACCACTCTGTCCCAGTATTCTGGACGCGTGAATCTATCAACACTATCAACGACAACGAACTTGAAGCTCCCCAGCCTTGGACTGTTTCTTGTAATCATTTGTAAGTTGGCCGAGCCTGACGATTTCATCTGAGGAACGAATTGCGCGTCCTCCAAGAACTGTTTCACGTTGCTCATATTAAGCAACGCAGAAGCCGAAGGTGACAATAGAATGATTGGATCTTTGCCTGTATAATGTTAGAACAACGCATAGATAAATGAAGCGACATACCTCTTCCTGAAGAGCTTCCAGATTTAGAAACTGGCGCATTAATAGGCTCTCCTGATCGGTTTCTTCGTACATTTGAGCGAGATGATTGTTTTGACTTAAAAGCCTGGATAATGCTCTTCTGACACTCTTTTGAAACCATCGTAAAATCCTACGCGCGTTAGCAAGCACAACATGGCGTGTCGATATACTTACAATAACCTTACTTCCCTGGAGAACACTGTTGTGATTTTGTAAAGCGCGTTCTCTCTCGTATATCTTCTCCAACCCCGGATCTGGGCCTTTCTTTTCAACGGCAGCTGGCTTAGTTTTGTCGCTTGAAGCATCAACACTGTCCGTAAATGCTACACTCTTCTTTTCGCCGCTCGTGATGTTGTCACTCTCAGAAGAATCTCCTCTTAACCACGAGAGTAGGTCGGCTCTTTCCACAAACTTGAGATTGAAGATTCCTCGTTCGTCGCTTACCTCGATATAATCAGTTACTTTCAAATCGCGCGTCAGCCAGCAGTTATAAACGACTCGCAAATCCAACTGCATTTTAGATGGAACTTTCGACTCATATCGAGTCAACTCTTTCAGTCCAAAGGATAGAAGCTCTCCACCATCAACTGGAATTTGTAGTGTTTCTGCCTTGGGCAGTTCTTCATTAGCCAAAACATGGCCATTGCTAGACAAAAGCTTAGGCTCGAGGCTCTTGGAAATGGCGCTTCGCAGCGTGAGCAGAGGATCTGGAGATTTCGCGGGCATTGTGCTTGAAGTGTGTGGATTGGAAAAAGCGAATTTCACAAGTTGTGCAGGCTTTGGGAATAGGGTTGGGGCTGTCGCGCCTTCTCACTTGAAAAATTAAACAGCCCTTGGTGATCCTATGTTTTGAAGTGATTGAAATGAGAAATATTCTGAAATCTATTTCAGCATTCTACACAAGTATGAACTCTGATATCAGAGAATCCTGCTCAGCTTTAAAATGGCGGTGATATGATAAATTGTACATAACCCATACCCTGGGATATATTTCACTTTTCAACATTTTGGCACCTATTTAGCACCAAATCAACTCCACGATGAATCGGCGGGTGCTTCAACGGGCCTTTGCGACGCGTTTCCTGGCGCCT
>JAKTYJ010000276.1:0-11993 GCA_030674515.1 Geotrichum armillariae | reverse complement strand
TCAATCGACTAAGGACATATCTGTCATGGAAAGACCTTAGAAAAAACGCGAAAGACCAAGAAGGAGGGGGTGTTGAAGGTGCAGAATTACTGGAAGATGCTGGAATAATAAACACGAATGGGCCCGACAAAAAGCCAAACAAAAATCCAAAAGTCCGATTACCATGGGAGCTAGCATTCATGTTTAGAGAACAACCGCTGGAAGATAGATTTAATGATGATGATGAAATAGACGAGACAGAATTGGAGGCCAACATGGCGACTCTGCAACGACTCAAAGCAGCCGATGAACGGACTAGACAAATGACCAGAGAAGAGTACGTACATTGGAGTGAATGTCGACAAGCCAGTTTCACGTTTAAAAAGGGTAAACGGTTTCGAGAATGGGCCGGTATATCGTACCTTACCGACTCAAAGCCGCATGATGATATCATTGATATCCTTGGTTTCTTGACCTTTGAAATCGTTGCTGTTTTGACTGAAGAGGGTTTAAAGGTCAAAGAGCAAGAAGAGGAACTAGAGCTGAGAAGTTCCAAGACTTCTAGGAAGAAGAGGAAAAGAGAACGTCATTTATTTGATGGCCCTGACGAAGACCAAAAACCAGTTCTAGCCCGTCATGTCGAAGAAGCTTTTCGACGCATGCAAGTACTCAAGTCGAAAACAAGAGCTATGCGAAGGTTCACGGGTGGACTAATCACTACAAAGACTCAAATTTTATAGTACTTTTAGAGTAGTATTTATTCATGACCCAATTTTATATATTTAACCCGTTGGAACGATCAACTATTCCAAATGTTTACTGAGCTAATCTGTGTAGGAATGATTTAAGGAGTCTTAAAAAATGGCATTGTGCCTAGGGCAATTTATGCTGGTTTTGTGTTTGACTCAGAGTACTACGAGCATTTACAAATCCTAATCGTACCTTACCATGCCTCGAGAAGGAGCTTGATCTTACAAATATTTACTAGACCAGCACTTTTTTTTACCAATTCCAGCTGAAAGTATTCAAGTCTAAAGTTTCGACGCTTGAATTCTTTGACAGCCATCGAATTATTTTCATACATGTGTCGTTCAATTCACTTAATTTACTTCAGCTCTTATGCCAGTTGTTGCATTTCATCAATTAAAAGTCATCTCTAGTATCATTATTGGTATCACAACGGGTTTAATAGCGATATTTGCAGAAAAGAAGAGCGATAGAACAGTTTTGAATTTATTCATAATCACAAGATAGCTATTCAGCACCTCGAAAACCTATTTGAAGCCCTTCTATGCTGTTAACAAAAGCTCAAGAATAGGGTTTGTATTTATTTCAGAGAATGATTAATCGTATAGAGTAAGAATACTATGTTCAAACCAAATAGTTACTAACCAAATAGTTACTGTTTTTTGAAGCTATTCAATGTATACTTAAGTTTGTTCCTCAGCAATAAGAGCAAGATTTTATATCTAAGATTGGAGGTCAAGAAGTTGATAGATTATTTACCAATCACATTTATTGAATATTCATGTCTAAACAATTTATTCCCACTTTTTGGTTACAATCATGTTTCTAATATGTAAGTTACTCCAAATAATTTGTAGCTTTTATTAAGTTTCATTTACTTGTGCCTGCTGTTTTTTGAAGAGACCCTTCTCACTGCTTTTCAAAGAAGTTATTATTCTCATGCATAACCATGTCAAATTATTTGATGAATTATTCCTTTCTTATTAATCTGATTCAAGTCCCCGAGAGGCCTTGGAGTTTTACAAATTGGATTTTAGCCTCGGTAAAGAATACAGACTTGAATTGGAAGGAAGTAATACATGTTTAGTGGTATATAGTTTGATGCAAGCGGTACTTGAGCCTAAATAGTAGACATATATGAGGGATTCTATAAGAGTATTTATGATCAAGGGGTATGTTGAGAGTAGAGAGCGTAGAGCTGATTCTTGAGGCCATCCAAAATCAGGCAACGCTAATTCAGAACCATTTACAGGATTGTAGATGTCAAAAAAATCAATGCAAATGAAATATACAAAAAAAGCGATTAAAAGTTGGCCAATTTGTTGTAGACCATTCCATTGCCCTCAACCTCCTTTCGTTGTTCCTGCTCACGCAATACTAAACCCATGGCCACGATTATATCTGCAAACTCAAAGCCAGGTTCCCAGATTACAAACTCGCCTAGTTTGCGGGTGACGGCTAAGGTTTTGGATCCCGCATTATTGTAAATAGCAATTGGTGGCCGTTTTTGCTTTCTTACCAATGGATTTTCATCGTCGCATATTTGGAGCTTGAAGTAACTACTGCCAAATGGAGATGCAAGACCCGTTGTACCATACCATTCCATGTGGATACCATCATACGAAGTTCGAGTCGTACGCATAATTCCATCGTTGATTAATGTCACAGAAGGCTGAGCGTAGTCAAGAGCATTATCGAATTCAAGAACGTATTTGACTTGATGATTAGACAACACATTTTGCCATACCAAACAAAATGGAGTGGTTCCGGGGTCTTCAATATCGATGCTTTGAGTATTGGGCTCAAGTCCCAATTCAATATTTCTCTGGAGAACTTGACTGGCCAGTAAGGATTTAGGTTGCCCATTAGAAGCGCTTCTCAGAGTCTTGCCCTGCCGAAATATTTTCATATAGGGTACTTTGTTTGAGAAAGAAAACGGGTTATATGTTGATTGAGTATAACAGCACAGAGAAGGAGGTAAAAGAGTGTCATTACTGCCTTTTGGCTGTTTGCGTTGCCTGGTAATAGTTTTTGATACTTTGGCCGCTAGATCGGACTCGTACACATGAATGCCTGATCTAAATCTCGTTCCGTAAATTGGGAGTAAACAGGAGTCTTTGTAACAAGACAAATTCTCCTCACTAGGCAACAGGGTAGGCGCTGTGGATGAGTCTTCTATATAAAGTGTGTCCAAAGATGACCGCTGGGGCATATCAGAGCTTCTTTGGGTATCTTCGCTTTCGAGAAAAGGAGTGTGCTTTGATTTTCCCTTTAGAGAGCTGAGAAATTTGCCCATGGCTAGTTTTAGGGTACTAAATTTAAATAGAGTGTTGAAACTAAATCCTGGAAAAGTCCAATCTGTTTCAGTTAGAGTTGATTTTAGTTTCTGTTTGTTTAAGACTATCCCTAGTTCTTAAGATATAGAAGCGCAATTGTAGACAGCTCTAAATAAAAACAAAGTAGAAATAAACGGAAAGAGGCGATAAATAGGACAGTTGAATTTTGATCTATTCTCTGAATCTCTGGGCATGTCTTGTGAGACTTATTTTGCGCTTCATATCACGTGTGTGACTTCTTTTTTGGGTAGTTTATTGCCGAAAACTTTGTAATACGGAACTCCAAGCATTATCGAGAAGTGCAATCCATAATTGTTGGACATTTTTCATATTGTAGATATCTTGGTAGCCAAAGAATGAATGCTAAAGATGAAATCAAACAGAGTAACCACACAGAGCGTCCACTTTTAATAATTGCTGGAAGCCAGTGAATTGAAGATTCAAAATACCATCAAACAGCCTCTTTTGAAATGACCGTCCGAGACCCCCAAAATCAAAAGCAATACGTCAACCCGGAGTCTAATCGTGGAATCAATTATGGCAAAGTCAAATTTTACCGCTAAACCACTGACGCTCTCATGTTTTTGTCAGGGGGTCGTCCGCGAGCCCCTGCTAACAATGTCTAGATGCTAAGAATACCAATTCATTGAATAATTGGTCAGGAAGCTCAAATAGAATTCAAAGATACTTTATTCATGGCAAGGAATATACGACCAGGGAACAACCGGCAAATAGTACAGAACTATCAACCAGAATGCCAAACGCAACACACAAATCCCCATAATGATCACAAAACACATCCGAAACATCCATAACAAATTGATCTAATTTTCTTCTAGGCATTCAATTACTGAGGAATAGGTTAAAATGATCAGAATCCAAAAAAATACCCTACAACTGCGAATGCGGTCAATTCGAAACAATCAAGCACATCTTACTGGAGTGCAATCCACACTGAATCTACCAATTCTACCAATTACAGAAAGTCTCGAAATCCTTAGACTTGACCAAATTTCTCAACCACAACATTCCTATCAGCTATTGAACTCATTGCGCCAATTGAGTGGAGTACATCTGACTATGGTTTTTATCTTGCAAGTTTTTCCAAAAAGTGGTTTCTAGTTGTATCCAGCTAGTTGAGTGTTTTAAGCACGAGACAGATTTGGCTATGGTAGTAAAAAGCTACACAATTGACTGAAAAGAAATAGTTCTGTTTATTCCTTGGAGTAAAGGTTACATAAATCGCGACTTTAAAAATATATCTATGCTGGTGAATTATTGATTATTAAAGTGAGAACATGAAAGTAAAGTTGAAATAGTTCAAGTATTAATTTAAAAGATAATAAAAGACCAATATCCATCTAAATAATTGGTTGATTAAGAAGGAGGAATCTTCCTGCTGTGAGTATCCACTATAAGGTCTTCTATGTATAAGTATAACTAAGCCTATGCTTATGGTACGACTTAGCGGGTAACATATAAAGACTCCAGGACTCCAGTTTGTGATAAAGATAGAAGATAGAAGACTCTTAGTTAGCAATTAATCTCGAGGTAATAGCGTATGTTAGTTGGCTGGTATAGAAGAATAAGTAGTAGCGAAAATAGAATATCGGAGCACAGTATAAGTAAAATAGGTGTAATAACGATTTTTATTACTTCTAGATTAATTATAAAGAGTCTCTCTTATCATTTATCTTATCAGTTTGTCTGTCTTGATTCTTTACAGTTTTGCTGAAATGGACTTTTTCTTGAGTTCAGATATGTTTCAATACAAAATATATTAGCTAAACTATGCTGCTTTATAGATCGCCTGGCAAAGCTATGAAAGAATAGCCTTTATTTCGAGTTTGTTGTAAAGTTCCATACATACTCGGAGTAATTAAAAGTTTGTGATCCTTGCCTCTCCAAGAATATTTAAACCAAATCAAATCAACTTTAACGTAGTCTTTACATGCATTCATTTCTGAAGCATTTCTGAAGCATGGTGAAGGTGGTCTGTTTTTATGCAAAACAAATTAAATTTGATTAGACTTAGAGATGAAGCATTATTTAATTCCAATACTCCTGCTACACTGCAGACTGCAAGTTGGCCTACGTTTTTCTCTTTTTTGTTGAAAACATCTACATGATCTTTTTTTCATAAAATAGCGCGCAGACTAATACCTGGAATAGCTATTGTAAATAGTTTGATAACTATAAGCCTATGGTAAAATAGTTCTTGAAACTGCATTTTAGGCACCTCAAAGCTTTTTCCAAAAGTACATGAACCAACAAACAAAAAGTGATTTTAAATCAGTTTTGAATTGATAAGAGTTTGCACTGTCATTCTGTTTCTTGGAAATAAGGAAAATTGAATACCTCCGTGACTTTGATCAAAGAAAAAATGGCACTTTTCTACTTGTTTACTTGAATATTATATTTAGACTAAGATACCCTGTTGGCAGGCATTCGCATTAGAGATTTGATGGTAGTTTTTATGGATACATTATGAATCAGATCTTGTCAATCGTTTTCAATTGACTTCCATGGAATTCACATGTGGAACCGTCGATCAAGAGTAGCTGACCCACGGAAGATTATGGAAATGGGGAAAACCCATGGAATATTATGAAAATGGGGAAAAGTGCTGGACAGTTTGATCGCGCACAAATCTCAAAATGTAAATGTATAAATACCCAGTTACATTTATTGTTCAGGTCTTCTTTGCAACGTCAGACACTTGTAACAGATATCCAGACTGTAAATATCCCTCCAAAAGGGTGTCTTCAGTCAACATTCTCTAATACTTTTCTCTGCATTCAGCAGTCGTTGACCCACAGAATCATGTAAACGCTCTGCGGGTACTTAACAAGTCCTGCAAACATTTGTATTCTTTCTCAGATCCACGAGACTCTGGTGATAAAACTACTCGGAAAGATGAATAGTTGTTGATAATCAATAGATATTTGTAGTTTTGAATTTTATTTTTATTTTAATTTTGGTCATTTTCTTGTAACGCTTGCTCCAAAGGGACTTTGCAACGTCACCATTTTTCTTTCAGAGTTATGGATAGCGTAAATGCTCATCACATATATATCAGCTATTTATGGTTGGTATGTGCCAGAGTTTGGACCAAAAAGATTAAAACAAGACTAGATAGCTTTATTTGCCAGTAATTGACACAGGCAAGTTACTAACTACTGAAACCTTTCATCAACCTACTTGGCAGGATATTGGTAGACCATAATATGTGTTTGACGCGTTTACGCGTTGTTTAATCCAACGTGTTATCATGTATCACCTGTTTATTCAAGCCAAACTCTGCAAATCTCACGGACAGCTTTCGTCCATATTTTTTTTTTTTGGTTTTCATTTACGCGTAGCATACTTGTAGCCTACTTCAGGAGATATTCGTATTGTTGCGCCTGTTGTTAGCGCATGAGATTGCGGTCACAGGATCGTTTAAAGGCGGATGAACGAGAATCACCGGTGATTTACCGACGATGCCCTTTGGCAGCTCTAGAGTAGTCAAGTCAAGTCAAGTCAAGTCAAAAAAAAAAAAGGAGACGTTATCAGTCGACATGAATCAGTCTATCAATTTTAAAAAGATGAAACAATTTGAAGCTAGTAGTGCAATCAGGTATCTGTATTCCGACCGTTTCCTACTTTTTGCAGCCAATATTCTATTTCAGTAAGTATTAAGGCTGCGCTTAAATGTGCATATGTTACTTTAATTGGAGGTGGTCCGCTGGATGCAGTTCTGGAATCTGAAGCAATCCTGGGCGCAGGACGAGATAAGCTGGCTACCAGGAAATACTCAAGTTGGTGGTTGCCACTGGTTGGCTGCCAGCGATATCGCTGAATGTACTGATTGTTGATAGGAGGATGCATATTTGCATACAACTTTAACTACTAAGAGTCCAAATGGTCGAAAACAAGCAAACCTTGGATGAAATGTTTCTCCAGGGGAAAAGTAGGTTTGATAGTCTTCTTTGACTACGTGTCTCGCGGACTCTAAACTGCGACATCCCTCCTTCTCCCTCCCTTCATTTCTCTTGCATTCCCTTAGCTGCGCTCTTTCTGGCGGTTATCCAAGTATAGTTAGTTGGAAAAAGAAGAAAGATCAGGTGCAGCATTATTTTGTAGGCGTTGCATGTTTTTAATACCTATTTTGTTTTTATTCCTTATTCCTTTTTCCTTTCAATAATTTAAAATCGATTTGGATATGATTAGATATGCCAAGTTTCAAGTAGAAAAAGTGAAAAGTTTGGCATTTTTCTTGTCATTGCTTGTCATTGCTTGAGTGTATGGATTCAATATGGGGGAGTTGACTTCTTCACTACCAACATCACTATCACCATCACCATCAACATCAACACCAAAACCAACACCTTTACTAGTCAATCACCAACACCTCAGCCTGTGTTCACCACTACGGCGCCAAAAAAGAAAGCTTTTCAGTGAATCCTTATTGGCCCATGATACTGCAGCTCGCATTTTTTTCCGGTCTCTAATTGCTTATCACAAAAAAACAAATTTTAAATTTCACTTATTCTTAAACATTTAAAATTATATATAAATACCCTTCCCTCCTCCTCTTTAATACATTCTCTTTTTTCATCATCAACCCTTCCAATCCCCAATACAATGGAAAAAGATTCTAAAGTTTCGCCCGTCATCTCTTCAGGTGAAGAGGTTGGCGCTACCTCCGTCCACCATGTTTCTAAATGGTCCAACTTTAGAGACTCCTTCAAACGCGCCGACATGTCTGAGTACGACCATGAAGGCCTTACTGATCTTGAAAAAGCAGCTCTTGCAACCTCCAAATCACCTCTTAGCCGTTCTCTTAAATCCCGTCATCTTCAAATGATTGCCATTGGTGGATCAATTGGAACTGGTTTATTTATTGGTTCTGGAGGCTCTCTTTCTGGAGGCGGTCCTGCTGCCGTCATTATTGGTTTTGGACTTATTGGTTCCATGTTGTTTAATACTGTGCATGCGCTTGGTGAACTGGCTTGTCGTTTCCCCGTGTCTGGTGGATTCTCGACTTACTCAACTAGATTCTTGGACCCTGCTTGGGGTTTTGCAATGGGTTGGAATTATGCCCTGCAATGGCTTGTCGTGTTTCCTCTTGAGTTGGTAGCTGGTTCAATGACTATTTCTTACTGGTCTTATGATGGTTCTCCTGCTGCTACTGTTAACCCTAATGCTTGGGTTTGTATCTTCTATGTCTTGATCATTATCATTAATTTGTTTGGTGCTAAGGGATACGGAGAAGCCGAGTTTGTTTTTTCCATCATCAAAGTTGCTGCTGTTGTTGGTTTCATTATTCTGGGAATTGTTCTCGTTTGTGGTGGTGGCCCTCAAGGTGGTTTCATTGGTGGCAAGTTCTGGAGAGATCCTGGCGCATTTTCTTCTGGTTTCAAGGGTGTTTGCTCCGTTTTTGTTAATGCTGCTTTTGCCTTTTCTGGTACTGAACTTATTGGTTTGGCTGCCGCTGAATCCAAAAACCCTAGAAAGGACTTGCCCTCAGCCTGTAAACAGGTCTTTTGGCGTATTACCTTGTTTTACATGATTTCCTTGACCATTGTTGGACTTCTGGTTCCTTACGATGATCCCCGTCTTCTTGGTTCTTCTTCTGTTGACATTACTGCTTCTCCCTTTGTTATTGCCATCAACAATGCTGGTATCAAGGCTGTTCCCTCTATTATGAACGTTGTCATTTTGATTGCTGTCTTGTCTGTTGGTAACTCTTCGATTTACGGTTGCTCTCGTACCCTTGCTTCCCTTGCTGATCAGAACTTTGCTCCTAAAATCATTGGCTACATTGACCGTAAGGGACGTCCTCTTGTTGGAATCCTCATTACTGCTATCTTTGGTCTCCTCTGTTTCGTTGCTGGTTCCGACAAGCATTCTGATGTCTTTACCTGGTTGCTCGCTCTTTCTGGTTTGTCTTCTATTTTCACTTGGGGTTCCATCAATCTCTGTCACATCCGATTCCGCCGTGCCATGAATGTCCAGGGTCGCAGTTTGGACGAATTGCCCTTCCAAGCTGCTGGAGGTATTATTGGATCTTGGTACGGATTCGGTCTTAACGTTCTTATTCTCGGTTTCCAATTCTGGACTGCCTTGTTCCCTGCTGGAAAGGCTGATGCCTATAATTTCTTTGCCGTCTACTTGGCCGCTCCTGTCATTCTCGCCTTTTACATCCCTTACAAGCTTTGGTTTAAGACTCCTTTCATGAGAGCAAGTGATATTGATTTGATGACTGGTGTCCGTGAATTGGATATGGATGTTTTGCAGCAAGAGTTGGCTGAAGAAAAGGCCTACATCGCTTCTAAGAACATTGGATACCGTATTTACAAGTTCTGGTGTTAAATCAAGGTGTTTTAACCTTGACCGTAATTGTTGTTTGTTTAATTTAGTAATTTTATAGAAATATCTTTGTCCTTTTTACATTCTGAGGCTCCCAGATGCTCAGCATCGATCTTCTAATATCAACTGATCAGTTCCCTACTAGCCTACCTAATCCGACCAGACCTGGTTGTACAGAGTAAACATAAATACATTTTATTTCAGTAAGCTTCCGCCGGCTCCGCCGACTCTGGAAAATAATTTCACCCTGAAAGAAGAAGCCAGAGAGGTTCAAACTTGGCAGATAAGCGTAAACTTAAGAGCCAATCTTGACCAAAAATTTGTACGGAATTCTACAAGCTTAGTACCTAGTAGGTGTCAGAAGCAATAGGGCGAGGCAATTGATATCATGTATCAAAAGATTATTTTTGATTCAAAGATAAGCTCGATTAACCTCGGTATACTATTAGTGGGTTGATGATAAATTACTACCTTCAGTAGTACTATAATAGATGTACAGCTGCAATAGTAAGGTCTGCGCATAAGGTACTGAATGTATAGCGGCTATTGACGCTGCTTTCTATGTTGAAATATTCACCTAATCTGTGATAATAAATGGTGTCTAGCCACTTGAAAGTTTATATGTTTCGTAGTACCTTTTGTATCCCTGAATTACTTCAAAAGGCTTGGCTGAGGTCCTGCAAAAGCACTAAAGTAGTTTGGTCATATTACATGTTTATGCTTAGGAAA
Organism: Geotrichum armillariae; assembly: GCA_030674515.1. Classification (NCBI taxonomy): domain Eukaryota; kingdom Fungi; phylum Ascomycota; class Dipodascomycetes; order Dipodascales; family Dipodascaceae; genus Geotrichum; species Geotrichum armillariae. The sequence goes on along the minus strand of JAKTYJ010000276.1, from coordinate 1,848 downwards.
TGCTTAAACAGCTAATATGAAGAGACTCGCATTGCACTTGGAAGTGGGAATAGTTGATAACTATTTACATGTTAAATATACATGTAGAGATTCAACTTCTATTTCGGGTCCTGTGCTTTCAAATCCCTAACTATATAATGTTCTTGAACTGAGAAAACTAATCCCAGGGGTAGCGATACTTCATCCCCAAGTGCTTGTAATGCGCAAGCTTAATACCAGTCACGTGACCCGATTAGAAACACGATCTTCTCCAAACTGACTCGATCGTTATCGCGCTTTACTTGACGTTTCGGTATCAACGGCCATACTCAGAACAGCTACTCGTTGATTGCATATTTTACCATCATGTGCCATACAGCGAAATTAATCGACACTTCGTTTAAGCAGAATTCAAAAACGGCAAAATATTCTTGCTGTATCGATTCTTAATAGGAATCAAATATCATAAGAGGGGCCAGTAAAATCCCCCTTGATAATCTGCCGTTTTATATTGGCCTACAAACTACTTCTATGTTACTACTGGTGCATACCGTACATGTATTTAGTGGGGTATACGAAGGGAAACCTCACAAGGCTCTGGGAAAAAAAATCTTCATGAACAGAAGTTCGATTATGCAAAAGAACACCTATTTTTGGCGCTACTGAAGTAGGGCCTACGCCTAGGCGGCCTGGAGCCGTGGCTTTTATATGACAGGCAATGACGGACATTATCTGCATCTTAACTACCTCAGATATATGTGAGGAAGCAGTGCAAGGCAAAACGCTATACAGGAGATATACAGCGTTTTACATTACCAGAGAGCGTTAGATAAGATGCAGCTTTGCAGAGAGAGTTTTTTTGGGATTTAGATAATCGATTCTCTGCAAGTTTGGTTGGTGATATCATTGGGTGGATTCAATGTGATCCTTTGCGGTTGACTCTAGTTTGGTGGTGTTTCAGTTTCTACCTAAAAAATGACCTGCTGAAAGAATATGAGCGTTCATCAAAACTTTACAAAGCCATGATATCGCTGGCAAAAAACTCTTGCAAAAGAATAATTGTGAATAAAGCTCTATACTTTCCTCGAGTTCTAACTAATTCAACTGCTCTCGCACTCTCAATTGGTTTCTCAGTATGGCTCAATGATACCAGAAGCAGAGCAAAGGCGATATGAGATCAATTGGAGGGAAGCAATTACAGCTTTAAACAGCCAATAACGAGGAGCATAAGCAGTCGATAAGCAGCCCTAAGAGTGTAACCATTCACAAATAGCAAGGCTGTTTATCCAATATTCTTCATGAAATAGATTCCTCTTAGAAAGGTATCAGTACATGTCAACACTTTTATTTCATTTTCTGTGGGCGTCAGTTTGTTTTTCATATCAACATGATAGTAGACCCATTTGTCTAAAAGTCAAAAAGTATGATTAAAATCCGTGCCATCCATTAAAGGCTTTCCAAAAACGAGTGTACAATTCAAATATCTTTAGTGAATTCACAACTAAAAGAGCTTGTAATAGTTCAATCGACTGATTTCAATGACGTTGATTTAACTCAGGTAAAACTGATATCCATTTAAAGGCTTGCTATATTTTTAAAAAGAGACAAAAAATTCAATGAGATAGTTATCTGTAATACAGATGATATATCTACCTTTTTTGCCATTTCCCATTTCAAGTTCTATCCTGATTCCACATTACTTGCAAGAAAGAATTAAAAATACACAGGTGCATTGCAAAGTTCCAAAAAAGTGTTACACTGATAAAAGCGAATAAACGAACATCTACGACTATTCTAGTGAATCATTGTTGGGCACTGAAGAATGTGGAATGGTTCGGACGTTCCTTGAATTAGGTGTTCAAACTGAGC